>JAMKPZ010000046.1:0-178350 GCA_024699675.1 Amphibolis antarctica
ATTTTACAAAAAAGATTAATAGGATTTAGAAAAATTCAACATCCACATACTGCTCAAACAATTTTTGCAAACATTATGGAAATTTTTGATTTATATGGAATTAGAAATAAAATAGGTAGTATAACTTTTGATAATGCAGCTAATAATACTGCAACAATACCAATGTTTAAAATTAGATTAAGTCTACCAAATGGTTCTAAATTATTTCACCAAAGATGTATGTATCACATAATTAATATTATTATACAATCAGATGTAAAAGAAATTGAAATTTATATTGAAATTATTACGAATGTTGTAAGTTTTATAACTAGTTTAGGAAACATGTGATTCTTTTGAAATGCAGTATAAAAAGTTCTTTTTAAATGTTCAACATAAGTGGAATTCATTATATTTAATGTTAGAAAGTGTATTATCATATGAAATTTTAATAATGTCTATGTATAATCATCATCATTGTGATGATTATCAACAACAATTAAATGATGATCATTTTAAAATTGTAAAATGTTTTGTTGAATTTTTAAAACCTTTTTATGATGCAACTGTTAGATTATCAAGAATTTATTATTTTACATCTGTCTATGTGTTGCATCATTTATATGATATTTCATAAGTTTTTAATAAATACGAGGCATATCCATTTTTCCAACCAATAGTAAATAGGATGAAACAAAAAATTTTAAAATATTGGAATGAAATCCCTACATTATATATTTTGAGATCCTAGGTGTAAAATAAGATATGCTATTAAATTAATTAAGGGAATACAAATAAGTTTAGGTGTAGATTTAGGATTAAATGTTAATACAATAGAAGAATAATTAAATCAAATGTTTGATTTATACATACAAAGATATGGATTAAGAATATAACATTCTCCTCTACCAATGTCCACAATATTAGAATCAAATGCTGAGCTATCTTTAGATTCTTGGGCATTTTTACAAGATCCAAGATTTGATGAAGTTATTACAACATCATCATACAATTATAATCCTATAGTATCTAAACAAGAATTAATTACTTTTAATTCAACCAATCATTATTATTTATTCAACATTCTAACTTAAATATATTTGATGTTTCAAATTTGTGGAGGCAACAATCAATGATTTTTCCAATGTTATCAATAATAGCAAAAGATTTATTAACAATTTCAATGTCTCTTGTGAACAGGTTTTCAGCATGAATGACAACGTACTTGATGACCAAAGATGCAAGCTTAAAGAAGATATAATAGAAGCATTAATATATGTAAAAGACTAGGAGCTTGCTCGACTCCGTGAACAAAATCAAGTCGAAGAATTTATAGAGCAATTCTCAAACTTAAACATTTCATAATTAAAACATTGTAATTTTTATTTTTCAATTTGTAATTTTTTCAAAAATGTAATTTAATTTTGTTGTAAAATTTTTTAAAATGTAATTTTAAATTTGTAATAATGTAAATATAAAATATGTAATTCATTAATAAATAAAAAATTTAATTTAATTATATGCATTGTTGTCTTATTTATTAAGTTGTTAAAATTTGAATGTTATCATGTTAATTATTAAATTAAATTTAAATATTGATGATTGAATACTTGAATATTGAATGTTGATTGTTGAATGTTATTATTTGTTAATTAAATAAATATTTAAAAAAAATTAATTATTTAAATATTAAATATATATAAATAATAAATTAACAAAAAAATTATATCAACTAAAATTATATCATTTAATCGATATAAATAATATTTTTTTAAACCACAGGTCCATTTAACGGTGTAAACCGTAATAACACGGCACTGACACAAAAATCGTGCCAACGGCAACGACAGACAAGGTACAATTTACACCTCTACATTTGACTAATATATTCTTAAATCATGAAATTACAAAAAGCATTCATCGTTACCTATTACCTGATATGTCAGAAAATATAAAAAAGGAAAAGGTACCCATACCGTCGAAGAAATCTGCAGAAAAAATCGGTAAATTCAAGTTAAATCACCAGCTTCCATCGAAAGGTGGACGGAAATGGAAGCAAATAAAACCGCCAAGGCATGTTTATTAATGCCACCGAAAGCTGCGTGCCGTTAAATTGAGTCCCATGCACCACCTCGCCGGCAGTCACGGCCGACGACTTCGCGCCCTCCATTGCATTTTTGCAAGTGCTGTCGTCCGTCGACGTTCCGACGAAGCTCGTGTACCGGCCTGATCATACAGTAACCATACGGTGTCGCCATGGGCTTGCCGGCCTCCCATTGACGCATGGACGCCGACCGCGGCAACGGCCGCCACCCGACTCTCCGCTCTTCCTCCCTCTCCTCCTTCCGTCTCCCAATGGGTGTCGCGGCCGTCCGTGGTTTGCTCCTATGCATTCTCGACAGCTTCGTTCACGCCGGTGCCACAGTCCGCAACCTCTTCGCCTTCCTCTACCGTTTCATCGTCTTCCACGTCCCCGCCTTCTGGATGGAGCTTTCCTACTTCGCCCTCCTCGCCTTCCTGGGTTCTCTTCTTCTGATGTCCCTCGCCCCACCCAGGTCCTCCCCCCCCGCTGCTTCCTCCCTCGGCTACGTCGACGCGCTCTACATGTCCACCGCTGCTGTGACCGTCTCCGGCCTCAACAGCGTGGATATAGAGATCTTCTCCGAATCCCAGATCATGGTTCTCACCCTTCTCATGTTCGTCGGAAGCGAGGTCTTCCTTTCCTTCCTCAACCTTATCTTCCGGAGGCTCAACCACGCCTACGCCGGCGCTAAAATCCCCAGCGTCCTGCACACAACAAACGGAAATGCTGATGGCGTCGATTCCGTGATGGACGTGACGGTGAGGATGGCGACCCCGGGATGCGACCTGGAGATGCAGCCGCAGAACCAGCGCCAAGCATTTGTCGATCACGTGGTGGTCGTCAGCAGTCGGACGCCATCGACGGAGATGGACGGGGATCAGAGGATGAAGCAGAGGGCGGTCGAGTATTTGGGGTACGTGGTCCTGGGCTACATCCTCTTCTTCCACCTCGCCGCCTTCGTGCCCGTCTTCCTCTACTACAAATTCGTCCCCAGCGCCAGCCGTGCCATCGAGTCCAAGAGCCTGAGCATCGCCACTTTCGCCACGACAACCATCGTCTCCTCCTTCGCCAACGGCGGCATCATCCCCGACAACGACAGCATGGGGAGTTTCAAGGCCAACTCCGGCCTGCTGTTGATGCTGATCCCGCTCATCCTGGGCGGGAACACGATGTATCCGACCTTCCTGAGGTCCGCCCTGTGGGTGCTGAGAAGCTTGAAACCTCTTCGCTCGCCTGAGTTGGACCTCATGATGGAAAAGCCGCTCGAGCTGGAGTTTTCGCACCTCTTCCCGGCGACGGACCTACTGCTTCACACCTTGACCAACCTTGCCATATTATGTACACTCGTCACCCTGTTCGCGTGCATGAGTTGGAAGTCCGGCGTCCTCTCCGGCCTGACCCCCTTCCAGAAGTGCGTCGGCGTCGTCTTCCAGTCCGTCAACTCCAGACACTCCGGGGAAGCGATCTTTGACTTCTCCATGATAGCGCCGGCAGTCGTCGTCCTCTTCATCTTCTTCATGTACGGACGCGGATCAATTAATAGCCGTGTAATTAATCCTGCACTAATCAGATTTGATTGATGAAATCGCGTTTAACATTGCGCGTCGGTGCAGGTATCTACCGGCGTACACGTCGTTCAAGCGGCAGGGGCATGGGGTCGAGAAGATGCAGAGGCGGATGGGTAAGAAGAAGCTTCTTCTTCCATCACAGCTCTCCTGCATCATCGTCTTCGTGGTCACCGCCTGCGTGCTGGAGAGGAAGAGCATGCGGACGGACCCAGCCAACTTCACCGTCCTGGCCGTGGTGTTCGAGATCGTCAGGTGCAAGAGACTGCTTGCATTGCGCCTTCCTTCCTTCCGCTAATATCTATTAAATGATTGAATTAGCATGCATGCGTTGGTGATTAATTAAACCAGTACTATATGGTTGTGGACCGTTGATGCAGTGCCTACGGGAACGTGGGGTTTTCGATTGGGTACAGCTGCGAGCGGCGGCTGCGGACGTCGGTCGACCACGCCTGCGTGGACGGCGGTTACAGCTTCTCCGGGAGGTGGAGCGACGCCGGCAAGCTGCTCGTGGTCTTCGTCATGCTCTTCGGGAGGCTGAAGAGCTACCACATCGGCGGCGGCAAGGCGTGGAGGCTGACCCCGCCAAATCTGTGATTAATAATTATACACCGCAAGCTCTCAGATCTGGTGATGATCTTCGCCTTGCCTGCTTGGAGATCGAGTTTAGGACGTTTAGGGTTTGAGAAAAAAGGGGGCGAGCGGAACTGCAAGGTGTCCCACCCTTTTCATTCGCATTTACAGTGCTGATTAAAGACGCACAAATGTACAGTTGCAACAGATCAACAGAGTAGAACCACCTTTAAGCCTCTAACAGATTTTTCACGTACAACAAACTATTGTTTGTTTATGCCGGTATTGTCGGGCTGAGTTATGGGCTCGTGGGTTCGGGCCTAGCCCGTGCGTGTCCTTCCACGTACTCGTAAATAAAAATAAAAATTCTTTTAAAAAAACAGTCGATGCGGCACCACGAGCGTCGACCGTGCGACAAAGCGGACCCGGAGCCAACCCGATGGATCCTTCGCCTTCTCGAGACACCGCCACTGGCGTATGCATGTATGTATGTGTACGCATGTCGGAAATGGCTGGAAAGAGAAATGAGGACATCTTGTTGGGCTGGCAGACGATGCCCCTTTCCTTTGAAAAACCTGCACTACTCCCATGATTCCAACTTCTTCATCCACCCATACTCATAGTCTCTTTACACTACCTTCTCCTGCCATGGGTGGTGGGTTGAATTTCATTCCTTTTTTTATCTGCTCTCCATGTGACCAACCATATATCGAACAGGAAATTATTTTACCTGTGCACATAGTGAGAAGATACTTGCTTACCTCTTGTACAGGGAAGATTGTCTGAAGACAGCCAGAGTTTGAGAAGGGTAACCTACATCATAGAGGTCCCCTGAATTGAGGAGAAGGATGTTATGTTGTATTTCCACTGTAATTAATAAACATTTGAGATCCCTAAATTCAAGATCCCAAACCTGTCAGAAAGGCTAAGTTTATAATACTACTACTTGAAAGTTGATTGATCAAAAAATGCAAGCTATTGAAAATGTCATTAAACGGAAATGTCACTGTAGAAATCATACATGCTATTAATTTTGAAGTATTACTCACTTAAGATGGATAGAGAGGTCCCAACTGACAAAAGTCAAAGGATTCAAGTTACCAAATATAACATGTAAAATGTTCCTTCCAAAAAAATATATGTAAATTGTTTGAATATACACATGCTGCACATTTGATTTCAGTTATCTATAGCATGTGTAAGTTGCCAATAGAAAACAGAAAAAAAACTTAAAATCTATAACATATCAGTAAATTAATTCATAACTTCTTTTACCTTATGTTATTACTTGAGGGAAGCTAAATTTAACGTAGATTACAAGACATGTTAGAGATGTCAAATTCGAAACAATGAACACAAATGAACAATGGCCGAATAAGTTGACCACACATACAAACCAAAGCAAATCATGTTGACTCCACAATATATAGGGGCAAATATACAACACACTACAACAAATACACAGTACAAAACTTGCAAGTTGCAAATACATAAAATCTACACATACAAGCACAAACACTTCACTTTTCCAATCTTCTTCCTTCTTTTTTATCTCCCTTTTGATCAAAGAACTGCCTTTTTTCTAACTTCTACATGTCTTACCTCTTTTCTATCCATTTTAATTTTTCTTCATCCTCATGCCATCCCTCCTTTTTTTCTCTTATTTCCTTCTTCACATTCCTTTATAAAACACAAACACTTCACTTTTCCAATCATCTTCCTTCTTAATTTGTTTCCTCCCTTTTGATCAAAGAAGTGCCTCTTTCTAACTTCTACATCTTTCCTTTTTAAGTTTTCTTCATTCACATGCCACCCTTTCCTTTCCTCCTCTTACTTTCTTCGGTCTTCACCTTCCCTTCTCCTTTTTCTTACATTCCAAAAAAGGGAAATGTAAGCATCTCTTCTTTTCTATTTTTAACCTATTCCCTACTCACTTCCAGACATGCCCTCTTCTTCTCATTATTTGTCTTCAACATAGCAGAAAATCAACTATGGAAATCCAACAGAAAAAGCATAAAACCCACCTTCTTCACCTTATTTTCCTTTTATCCCAACAATGCACTGCAAAATGAAGAGGACGAACGAGAATAAAAAAGGGGGTCACATAACCAATGCTCGTATATTACTATTTCTCCTCCTTCATTACTTTTTATTTTTCCTTGGTGATTTCACCTGCTCACCCAGACCACCTCTCTCACGCAAGATGCAACAAAGCAATAGCCCTTGGACCATACATTGTGCCTCCAACTGTGGCAGAGGGAATCACATTTCTTATCTGTGAATGGAGAAATGATTGTGATGGGATGCAGTGCTGGTTGGGTTGATCAGAGTGAGCAAAGGAAATGGTCGATAAGCAGCACAATTTTGTATGAGATAGACAGTGAAAAGGGGAGAAGAGCTTTGATAGAAGAGAGAGAAAATGACCACGAAACATAGAAGGAAGGGCTTGGTGTCACACCCCATTCCAACCAGTTTAACCCAACAAAATTTTTGGTCACACACTGAAGCAATAAATGGACCTTACAATCCATGTCATGGCTTGCATAAATTTTTTCATACACACATTATATACATATATATATGAGTTCATGATGCTAGAAATACCATTCCAAAATTTTATATCTCAATTCAAATGTCCCTCCCTTAAAGAAAGTTCACATTTTACTACATATCATGCCATACAATACCCAAACATGTCATCATGATTAATACAAAAGTCATTAAGTTGAAAGTGATCATATATATCAATAAAACTTAACTGAGTAGTTAAAGAGGTTTCCATACTATGTTATAAATAGGGTTGACATCGATACAAGCAATGTAAGACTATCTGTCCCAACACTCCCCCAAACGTGTGGCTAAGTTAGGATAGGCTTATGTGTGTCTTACGGATAAAGCACACAACCCAGCTTTAATAACAAATTGAAAAGTGGTCTCATATATCAACAAAATTTAGTTGACTAGTTGAAAGGGTTTTCATACGCATGGCCCCCATTTTCATCGTTTAAATTTTTCCCATTACTCATATGGCCACCATTTAAATACATCCATCATGGGAGGCCCAAGTTTTAACTCACAGGAAGGAGACCAATCCTAGAAATACCCCATTTCAGGAAATAAATAAAATAATTCCAGAAATTTCCCTGGGTCACCTCTTCCTTTACATTAATCACAGAAATTTCCAGTTCAAGCATTGTTTACGTGTAAAAAATAAAATAATGAAAAAAATGTGTAAGTGCTAAAATCACTTACCTGCAAAGGATGTGGCAACTGCTCTTGCTGCAAAACTCCCACCAACGCTAGGTTTTACCAAATTTGCACAAAACTTTCCCATTCACAATCATTCATGAAGGAAAATTCATACTTACATGGAAATAAGCAGGGGAGAAATGGAATCGGTGAGAGCCCCAAACTCTATCAAAAATAGATAGCCCTCCCTCCAGGCAACTGGAAGCCTCCACTCCCCTACTAAAATTCCTAAATCTTCCCACGCAAGGAGTCATGGGTTGGGACTGTAAACGAGTTTTGCTTTTATTTATCTTCATTTAACCCACATGTTTCTAGGCATCAATACCTCTGAAAAACATAATATTTACCATCATGTCATTTTCAGAAAATTAAATAACCTCCTAACCATTTAATGGTTTGACCGTGGGTATTACACTTAGGGTCCATCACCATCACAACAAGGTGGTGATGGCAGCTAGGATTTTTCCCATTTCGCTTTCTCTCTCAAAAATCAAGATTTTGGTATCATGCAATAACAAGAAAAGGTAGAAATTTTCATTTTGTTGACTACTAGCTACTAGATATCTATAAATATTAGTTACATAATGATACAAATTACAGGAGTTTAATGGTGGGGCCATTACCCATCTATAACGCATAAGAATTCTAACAGTGTCAAAAGTTCCAGAACAAATGCAAATTGAAAAAGACATCTGCATATTGCACAGCATAAATAGTAATGAAAATGATTACATTACAAAGAAGACTTCATATTTAATGTCATTTTTTTCTTCTAAAAGTGGTAGGTGGAAAAACAATCAAGCAAATGCTAGTGAATGGGATAAACCTGAATGTCATTATCATTGGAGATCCCAGCAAGCAAACCTTGGTCAGCAGTCGGACGCCATCGACGTAGATGGACGGGGATCAGAGGATGACGCAGAGGGCAGTCGAGTATTTGGGGTACGAGTATATATGGTTGTGGGGGAGAGGTGTGGGGAGGCTGGTGATTAATTAAACCAGTACGCGTAAGGTATATATGGTTGTGGACTGTTGATGCAGTGCCTACGGGAACGTGGGGCTTTCGATGGGGTACAGCTGCGAGCGGCGGCTGCGGACGTCGGGCGACCACGCCTGCGTGGACGGCGGGTACAGCTTCTCCGAGAGGTGGAGCGATGCCGGGAAGCTGCTCGTGGTCTTCGTCATGCTCTTCGGGAGGCTGAAGAGCTACCACATCGGCGGCGGCAAGGCGTGGAGGCTGACCCCACCAAATCTGTGATTAATAATAATACACCGCAAGCTCTCAGATCTGGTGATGATCTTCGCCTTGCCTGATTTTTGAGAGGTGTGGAGGTGAAATGTAGATCGGCGAGATAAGTTTAGGACGTTTAGGGTTTGAGAAAAAAGGGGGCGAGCGGAACTGCACAGTGTCCCACCCTTTTCATTCGCATTTATAGTGCTGATTAAAGACGCACAAATGTACAGTTGCAACAGATCAACAGAGTGGAACCACCTTCAAGCCTCTGACAGATTTTTCACGTACAACAAACTATTGTTTGTTTATCCCGGTATTGTCGGGCTGAGTTATGGGCTCGTGGGTTCGGGCCTAGCCCGTGCGTGTCCTTCAACGTACTCGTAAATAAAAATAAAAATTCTTTTAAAAAAACAGTCGATGCGGCACCACGCGCGTCGACCGTGCGACAAAGCGGACCCGGAGCCAACCCGATGGATCCTTCGCCTTCTCGAGACACCGCTACTGGCGTATTTATGTATGTGTACCCATGTCGGAGTTCAACAAATCACGACGCCGCTCCACTTGTTTACTTACCGCGCGTGCAAATGCACTAACGGCTCGACGACCGTCGCTTCCACGCACGTTGACGATGGCCAGTCCATGCCATAAGGAAGCCGCAGCCGCAATAGAACGGTGGCACGGCGGCCTACACCTCTTCCGAATCGAAGAGACTTTTTTGCATAATTCAAGGGAGAGCGTGACCCTTCTGTATTCGGAGTAACCTCGTGGTTTCCAGTTCTTTACGCTCACCATCCTGTCGTGATATCTTTTTCGCTTTATAAAAATAAATAAATAAAGTACTTGCTTTTCTCGAGTTACATACAAAGTACAGGTTGGCTCTCGCGGCCTCTTTTTCCCCACCCTTTCCTCGCCGTCCATCCGCAATCCAACGGGTGGCCTCCTTCCTGCAAAGATGGGGTCACCACTTTAACCTCTATCACCTTCGCGTGTGATCGGAACGGGCACCGGCCTTTTTCGTCCAGCACGCTTCTCCAGCTGCTCTGTCCTCCCCTTCGCCCCACCAATGGAGGATCAGGTGGAGGAAATGCCGTCTCGGTGGTGGACTGCCTCGTGATACCGTTCCCTTTCCGCCGCCACCGACAACGTCACCCGTCCTTCTCCTCCTCCTCCTCCGCAGCAACCCACCCCTGAATCCTCTCCGGCGAACCCGGTTGCTCGGTCCCACCTCTCTCTGATCTCCTTTCCACTTGCCGTAGATGTCGTCTCCGAAGGATGCGTGGACGCCTTGTCTTCTCGAATCACTGCTTCTGTTAATCTCCTTCAGCCTTCTGTTGGGTGGGTTCGTTCGATCCGAGCCGACGCAGGACAAACTGGCATTGCTGGCCTTCCTCTCGCAGGTTCCCCACCCGAGCAGAGTCCAGTGGAACGACTCTGCTTCTGCTTGCTCGTGGGTTGGTGTCACCTGCGACTCCAACCTCTCCGCCGTGGTTGCTCTCCGACTTCCCGGCGTTGGTCTCATCGGCCCGCTTCCGCCCAACACCCTCTCCAACCTCACGAATCTCCGGGTGATCTCCCTCCGGTCCAATGGCCTCACCGGACCCATTCCTGATATTTCCAACCTATCTCTTCTCCTAGCTCTGTACCTTCAGGGAAACAACTTCTCCGGGGAGGTGCCGCTGGGCTTGGGGAAGCTGGATCGCCTCAGACGACTCGACCTTTCTGCCAACGCGCTCACCGGAGAGATTCCATTTGCGTTCAATAATCTTACCAAGCTCACCGGCTTGTTCCTCCACAACAATTCCCTCACCGGGAAGCTTCCCAGCATCGACATTCCCGGTCTCGTCGATTTCAATGTTTCCAACAACCGTCTCAATGGTTCCATCCCCAAACCCCTGGAGAGGTTTCCTGTCTCCTCCTTTGGTGGGAACCTCGGCCTCTGTGGTGGCCCTCTCCCACCTTGCAAGCCTTTCTTCCCTTCTCCGGCACCGGCGCCCACTGCCTCCGGCACCACGAAATCTTCCAACGGTAAGCTGTCTAAGGCGGCAATCATCGTGATATCAATCATTGCCGGACTTGTTCTGCTACTTCTATTGGTGTCTCTCCTCTTCTGCGTGATCTACCGGTGGAGGAAAAACAAGCAGAGTGAGAGCAAACTGCCAAAGACGACTGGGGCGCTGCCGCAGTCGACTTTCCCGGTTCCCGCCTTGGGTCCCGAAACTGGCACTGCATCCTCCTCCAAGGAGTTGGGGGTGAAAGAAACGAACAAGCTCGTATTTTTCAACAGTGGGTTGTACAGTTTTGATCTAGAGGACCTTCTCCGGGCATCGGCGGAGGTGCTAGGCAAGGGAAGCGTTGGGACTTCGTACAAGGCCGTGCTAGAAGACGGCACGACAGTGGTTGTCAAGAGATTGAAGGATGTCGTCACGACGAAGAGAGAGTTTGAGGGGCAGATGGAAGTGTTGGGGAAGATCCAACATGACAATGTGGTGTCCTTGAGAGCTTTCTACTTTTCCAAGGATGAGAAGCTGCTTCTTTCTGATTATATCCCAGCTGGAAGTCTGTCTTCTTTGCTACACGGTATGTATAATGTAACATGAACACATACCTTTTGTTTTCATCTCTCGTTTGCTTTATCATTCTGGCGTGCCGGCGGCCCCTTGTTAACTTGATTATTGCAGTGACCTGCTTTCATCTTCTTTGCTTTCCTTGCACGTTTTGACATGTTCTGGAGAATGATTCTTTGCGTGTGTTCATTCACAGGCATGGCAATTTCAGTGGCATCAACAATTAAATGCCAACATCTTCATGTCCTTGTGAATTTTACCATCTTACTGCTATTGAGCTTTGTCATGTTTTGTAATGAGTTGACCCATTTCATTCCCGACCATGGTCATATCATTGCGATCATTCTTTTAGTTATATGCTAGTGCGTGATATCAATCTTGTCCATGTAATTTGCCTTGGAAGAACTTTATCATTGAATTCAATTAAATTGACAAGCAAGGATTCATGCGTGATTGATCATTGTTTGGCATTCTACTTCCTTGTTTTTTCTCTTTTGTAATTATCATACCTTGGGTTTCATTGGATCAATTGTTATCATCTGAAATTGATGTAGATAGGGAGGAAGATAAAATATGAATCATCATGTTGTTTTGGACTTTTGCCATTTGAGTGATGTATAATGTTTTGGCATCAAAGCTTTTTTATAATTGGTTTTCCATTTTCTCTAAGATTTTTTTTATACCAGACAATAATTGATGTCATGCACAAGTTCTTACCTAGAGTAAGGGCTACATCTTTGCAACATAAATAACGTTTCATGAGACATTGTGCATCCTCATTGTTCCTTCAATACTCTTATCTCGAGTTGACTTGGATCTATTGGTATCTATAATAAAATCAAGTGATAGCCTGATAGGTATGTGGCACATAGATAACACAACTGCCCACCTGATTGCCCGTACTCTGTTGGATCCATGTCGATTTAGTTTTTATTTCCTTCCATGTGTAAGATCACATGCCAAGCTCAGTTAGATTTGATTTTTGGTTTCCTCCATCTTGTTGTCAACAATACAGGACGTTCTTGTGGTATCCCTTTCAAACTACCTTTGTATGAGCCCATCATTCATCTCTGGCCTCGCAATTCATGAATAATCAGTACTAAACTCCTTTCTTTGTCCTCGTTAATTGGCAAAAAAATTGTGGTAGGTAGCAGAGGCTCTGGTCGAACTCCACTGGATTGGGACAGTCGGCTGCGTATTGCTTTGGCCGTGGGTCGGGGTCTTGCCTACCTCCACCTCTCTGCAAAGGTTATCCATGGCAATGTCAAGGCCTCAAATGTGCTCCTCAGGCCAGACCCAGATAATGCCGCTGTGTCAGACTACGGCTTATCAGCACTGTTTGGGACGGCAACTCTGGCGAATCGTGTGGCTGGATACCGTGCTCCAGAGGTGATGGAGACAAGGAGGCCAACATACAAGTCCGACGTTTACAGCTTTGGAGTATTTCTGCTAGAGCTACTGACAGGGAAGGCGCCTAACCAAGCTTCGTTGGGCGAGGAAGGGATTGATTTGCCGCGATGGGTGCAATCGGTGGTGAGAGAGGAATGGACTGCGGAGGTGTTTGATGTGGAACTGATGAGGTTTGGTCAGAACGTGGAGGAGGAGATGGTGCAGCTGCTGCAGCTTGCAATGGCATGTGTTTCACGGGTGCCAGACTCCCGACCACCAATTCAGGATGTGGTGAGGATGATCGAGGAAATTGCCGCAAGAGGGGAGGCTGAGAATGTGGGGCTCAGGCCAGCCTCCGATGAGCCGTCCAGTGGGCAGACACCGACGGTGGCAACCACATCTTAGATGAATGGTTTTTGGATTGTTGGTGGTGATGTGTTTTACCATTCCTTGGGAATTGTTTCTTTGCTCATTATTCTTGTTCTTTTCATTCACTGGCGGGGTGGGGATTCAAGCGGTTCCATTGTTGTTATTTGGTAACATGGTGTTTCGTTGGCTTGAAGATTTTTTTGACGCTCATTCATGTATCTGTAACATGGTGGCGGTGTTAATGGAATGCGTGAATATGCAAAGAAAAATGGCTGATTCTTGGAAATGTAACCGTGGTCCTGAGCTTGGCAAAAGCATATGCCTAGCAGTGATGCACTTGTTAGGAATATTGGTGTGGATGATTCCAAATCCAAAGCACTTGTTTTCAGATCTCTCTCAAAATCGTCCAAGCGCTTCATCTGATGTTCAGTGACTGTTGTCAGGTTCTCGTATGCTGTGGGATTCAACGACCAGATAATCTTTCGTTCCGTTGCTTCCATCTCTCAGGTCAAAACATTTGAGTGATAAACAAATTGGCATGGACCCAAAGTCATATTCAACAAGCTTACTCCTGCTAACCGACTTGTTACCACTGTTTGGTAACAATGGTTTGCCTTAACGTATATCAGCGGTTCGACGTATCCGGCACCGTATCAGATCCGTTGCATTAACATCTACCCGTCCAAAATGCACGACCACATCTCACCGTCGGCTGATGGGCCAGACGGATGGACGAGGTCCAAGCCGTGTGCACGCCACCACCGACCCATGTGCGTTGACCTGGCCGTCGGTCGCCCGAAAATTACTTTCTAGAAAATTAAATAAATTTGTAAATTAGTTTTTATAAAAAATAAATTTTAAGAAAAAAATTTCTTATTATTTGTACAGAAAATTTTTTTTTAGATATTTATATAATTAATAAAAAATATAAAAAATTTATGATATATCAGAAACTTATATAATAATATAAAAATTATCAAATATTATATAATAAATGAATCGCATATTATAAAATTCAAATATATTGATACATTTATATAAAATATTTCAATCATAATTTTTTTTTAAGAAATACATGTGCATATACTTTAATTAAAAATTTCAACACAAAAATCATACTTAAAAATAATGCACTATATACATTGAAAAATAAACGATTATAAATATATGATATACTTATTTAACAATAATATACTTATCTAATAAATAATAGAAATCAATAACTTAACCAAAAAGACATGAAAAAGTGTCATAAGTTGGTGAAAGTTGAAAGATTGAGTGGCATGAAAGAGAGAGAAATTAGGAAAAAATTTGTAAAAGATTTGATGTCTGGAAATTTTTTTATATGGACATAAATACTTACTGTAAATAAGAAAAATGTTTTCTATTTTTTGGATGCACAAATGTTAACAAAATTCAAAAAACTTTTTTCAATTTTATAAGAAATTTTTTTCGTACAAACCTGTGTATTTATAATAAAATATTTTCATTTTAAATATTATAAAAAATTAAATGAAATCTAAAGATATAATCGTATAAATTTTTATTATTTAAATTATTATATAATTATTTTCATAAAATTAACTATAATTTTAATTTTTGTTAACTTTCGAAGTTAAAAAACGGGTTGAGACGACGGCTCACGTTTCCCGGGAGATTCTTTACCTTCCCCGTGACCAACCGCGGAGAATTGAATTCCGCACGGCAACCGAAGGAGCGATCTGAAATCCACACCGTCCGTGTCCCCATCAACAGCCGTGATCAGGTCACCAACGGCCGTTATAAAACGGCGAATACCAAAAGCGGAAAACAAATATCTACGAATTCGGATTCTGCGCTCCGAGGAGTCCGAGGGAGGGAAGCTGCGCGTCATGGCCGCTTCCGTCAATTGCTGCCTCAAGCCACCGTCACCTCCGGCGACTGCCACCACCACCAAACTCACCCACCTCTCTCCAAGGTAATCACCCCCGACGACCGATCCAATCTCCCAAGGGTGCCGTGAGGGCCTGCGTTATGAGTTTCGACGATTTGTGCTGTTGTTGACGTCATCATCGATCATCTAGGCCTTCGAGCAACGACTCGGGGTGGAATCGGCGGTCGATGGCGGCGGCGGCGGCGGCGTGCGTGGTGGTGCTCGGGATCGCAACGGAGCCCGTGACGGCGGTGGGTGCGAGGAGGTGGAGCGAGCAGAGGATGTGCCCGTCGTGGAACACCAACTCCCTAGAGAGCATCGTTCCTGAGAATCTCCCCCGCCCATCGGGTCGACGGAGAATCGAAGCCGTCGGCCGGAGTTCCCCTCCGTCGGTAGGCGGCGGCCCCGTGGCCGTGCTGCGACATAACAGTAACTGCTTCTCTCTGTAGACCAGATCCTGGCGCCGCAGTAGTACAGGCACGGTCGGAAGGATCCGCGACCGGCTTCATGCAGTACAAGTACCGCAACCCGTCATGTACTTCTCGCGGATGCTCACGTGGGCCGCGCGTGATTTGGAAAATTGCAATATAGGACACGTATTGTTTGCGAAATTACAAAGCAGTGTAGGATAATTCATTAAATGTATATTTGTATTACCCAATCACATGACTTATTCATCGGAATCAAATTACAATCCCAGTTGCCATTCTGATTAATTTGAATGCCTGCTAATAATTAATTTTTACCACATACAAATTTATCTTGTTGCAGGTCATGATAATACACGCCGATACTACAACCTTAGAAAATATCATGGTAACGTACTATACGTATGTTATATTAATACGTATATATGAGATGTATATTAATATAGGTAGATCATATCATATATTAATATACATACACATGTAGGAAGGACCGGATGGTAGTATAGGATAGTATTTTTTGTAAATATGTGTAGTTTGAAAGGACATTTTAGAAAATAAAATTCTAAAAATAACATCATCCAGCAAGAGCTCAAAAAATGAACTTACATCTGTAGCTTTTTTCTGTTTATCAGGAGAAATTAAGAATTTATGTCAAATCAATGTTAATTTTTATACATTAAAGAGAAAAATAAAAGTTAGTTTCGATTTTAACTTCAAATCAAAAACGTATGGAGTGTCTCGTATCAATATAAATTGAATTTTTTTAGGATGGATACTATTTGTATTGAACTATGCTTGATCTTTCATTCACGGTTTAATTATGATCTATTTGAATTTCATGCTGTATTGAGTTAAAGTTGGATATAATTTAATTTTTAATTATTTTTTATTTTATTAATTATTAATATAATTTTTAAATAAAAAATGATAGGAGAATTATAATTACGTATCCTTTATTAAAAAAATTAAATTATTGAACTATATATAATATATATATATTAAAAATTAAATTAAAATAAATATAAAATTTTAAAAAATTATAAAATATTTTCATATATCGTATTACGTTGAATCATATTTCATATTAACACGAAAATGCAAAAGACCGACGATTTATTAAATCGTACTGGACCGTGCTAAGACCTATCGGCGTAGTTAGGCACGACGAAATTGACCAAACGAGAGGTACGAACGAGGGAGGGATTGCGATTTCCCTCGTCTCGTCCCCGCCTTCCGATTCCCCACGCGCGCGAGAGGGACAACGAGGGCAGAGATGCAGCCCTCGCAACGTGTCGTCGCCACTCCAGCTGCTCTTGGCGATGCTGCTGGTCCGGCAAATGTCCTTCCAGATCTCCAGTGGAGGCCTTGTTCGCCTGCCCGAAGATCTGGTAGCGTATTCGATGATAAATGTAGATTTCTATCGGCGGATGCTTCTGCCGGGCTGGGCGAGTGCGATGGAAGGTCGGCAGCGAGGGGTGGTAATGCTGGGTGTCTTTGAGCCGTTGGTGTTGCATTTGTTTGGGGCATTTCATCTACTCCTCCTGGGGATCGAGTGTCGAGGGCTTTAAGGTAGGCTTGCGCGAGGAACATTGGATGTCCTCCGAACTAGTGACGCCGGCTTTGTTTGCCGATGAGGATAGCTTCCTATCATTTGATCCAACTTCTTCCCCGTGAACAACAAGTCATACAGCTTGTTACAGCTAGCTGTGCCGGAGAAGAAAAAAACGCTCTGTAGACCCGGTGATCGATATTTTTATGATATCGGCAACGGCACCTATACGCCGTTGACTAGTTTAGGATGTTCTTCTTTAAGCGACAACTCATGCAATGAGCGTTTTCCGGTTGAGAACAATGAGGTTCTGACCAAGCGAACAGCCGAACACAATATGGAGGAACAGAGGTTGTAAATGTCTATTTCCCTTTCCTTAGCATTGTGCCGTGATTGCATGATTGACCTTGTTTTGCGTGTTCGTGTTGCATTGTGCCTGCGGCTGGCCAATTCTCATGGGGCAGTGGAAAATATGCCATAAAGAGGTACACACCCCTTTACGTTATAGTTTTGGAGTAACTGGAAATTCGCATAAAATATTGCATGCCCTTCTAGAGATGGAAAAAACTTACAATGCTTCCTAGTTGAGTTGACAATTTGCATGGAGTAACTGTACGATTAGTTTAGAAGTTGACAATTTGCATGTCAATGTATATTTGAGTTTATTGCATAATTTGCATTTATCGTTAATGAGATGAAGATTGATTGAGAACATGCTATTTAGTATGCTTTTTATTTGAACAATGAACTGTGTGATTATGTTAAACTTCTATGCTAATGTCAAATTCATTCCTACTAAGAAATGTATGAATGTGGTTGCTATGTAACTAGGTGGAGTTGTATGTGATTCCATCAATTGTCAAGCGCTACAAATTGAATTATAAGCATAGTATCATGTGCAAAAGTGGGAACTAAATTAATAGACAAGCATCATATGAGATTCTAGTAGTGTTGTTATTAGCATGTCTAGATAATTGTAAGATATGACTAAGTTGTTCCCCTTCTATAAAGATAATTAGACGATATCTTGTTAAATTATCAAGAGAAGAGCATAATTGGATAATGACAATGATGGCTGCAATGTTTTCTTATCTCAGGTGATGCTTTTGCTTGGTTTTGATCTAGGTTTGGTGTCATGTGTGATCCACTAAGTCGGTGGACATGGAACATTGTTTCGTTGCTCAGGTGTCTATGCTGGCTGCCTATCATTCAATTATGTGTTTGTGTTTGTATTGGCTTTTCTTGGAATTGACATTTTGAGATTCAATGTCCTGTTAAGATGCCTTTCTTGCATGGTAAATGAACCCATGTTGTGGGTCTTGCTGACTTGAGTACTGATTTGATGACCAGTTGATGATTTTGGTGTTAGTGTCACATTGTGACAATCAATACCAATTTTCCATCTTCGATAGGTGAGGTACTGAGACTATGTTCTTTGGGACATTCTATGGTTTGAGTCCCCACAACAGAGAAAACTTGTGACAGAGGTTGGAGTCCCCAGGATAGAGTGGCCTTGAGCCTCAGGTTTCAAGTCCCCATGAGAGGTTTGTGATCTTTGCTAGCCTGAGGGGCATTAAGAATTCCCTTGATAGAGGGTCTCTACTGTATACAAACCTAGTATGGAATTCTTTGTATATGTACATTTCAATAGGGAGGGGGTTTTATGGTAATGCAGGTTAGTTGTGACTAATCACCACAGTAACTTGGTTGGGGTGAGAGTCGATTGACTGATGTCAATGCAATGCCACAAGTTGTAATTGGATGATTGCCCCATGTACTTGATGATGGTGGAAATTCGGGAATTCAAGGATGATTCTTCATGTTTTCTAAGTTTTTCTTGATGTGTGACTTGCACTTCATATTTTGGACACATTGGTTTTCATGTTGTGGTTTTGATTGTTTTGTGGAATGTTCCTTGGATGTTTAGCAGCACATGCTCATGTATTGAGACACTGACATTATATTTTGTGTGGTTGTGCGATTGCACCTTGAACTCTGGATTCATGCTCATCTGCTGAGACATATTGGTTTGGGTTTTGTGGTTTTGATTGAGGTTTCTACCGTGTGCTTATCAAGGTTTTTAGTTTTTATGGTTTTACATGTGTGCCATGTGTTGGACATTGCCTTGATGGTTTTGCAGGTTCAAGATGCATGCCAAGTGTTGGATGCATAATTTGCAAAAATGTGTTTCTATTCAAGTATAAACTACATGAAGGGACTTAGTGCATTGAAGGGCGCAAGCACTTTCTCTTCCAGAGTCATCTTATTTACATATACATACACATGTATATAATAGGTTTTTAGTTTTTATGGTTTTACATGTGTGCCACGTGTTGGACATTGCCTTGATGGTTTTGCAGGTTCAAGATGCATGCCTAGTGTTGGATGCATAATTTGCAAAAATGTGTTTCTATTCAAGTATAAACTACATGAAGGGACTTAATGCATTGAAGGGCACAAGTTCTTTCTCTTCCAGAGTAATCTTATTTACATATACATACACATGTATATAATAGGATATGCATGGGATGCAATCTGTGTTTGTGTTCTTCCATTATTATATGTTTCTAGGATTCATTCTAATTGAAATAAGGGATGGGTTTTTATCAATTTCCAAATCCAAGACATCGTAGAAGAAAAAAGACCCAGCTAAAAGTCAGCAAGGGGGAATTCTTCATACTTCGTTTGAAAATCATTCATGTTAGAATAGAGAGCAGGGTAAGGAGGTAGATAGGTGAAGCAGGCTCTCTCTTCGGGTGAGCATGGGACTTATTTTGCTTCAACAAAGTGAGATGACCCTTATTGATGTTTGAATTTTAAATAATTTCAACTTTTAAGTTCATCTGCCCTGTTTACATGCCTTTTTTCTTTCTTCTGGCTATAGACTTTTTTTTCTTCTTTTTTTGCACGTGTGCTTGATTTTATATCTTCAGCGATTAAGCAAGTATCGGACAAGAAGTGAAGTTGCAGATGTAAGCTTACATAAACTGCTGACCTTACAAGAATCTGTGTGATTGCGCCAATGTATCATTAATCATTAGTATACTATTATATTAAGGATTTTCTCTTGCAAACATTTTCAACAATCATTGTTTGAGGTCATCACATTCTAGTGCAGTCTCCAAGAATCTGTCGCTCTTGGTTCTCTTTGTTTTCACGCAGTGTGTGTCAAGAATGAGAAGCTCTGCTTTGGAATTCAACAATTTTTTAAACCCATACGAGTAAATCTTCAATTTTTTAAATTCTTTTGAATTTTCTAGAAAAGTACTGTAACGTTTATTTGTTGCTGAACCACATTGGATGCTCTATTTGTCCAGAACTACTAATTTCGACTTCATGTTAACCAGGCTTCTGAAACCTGTTGCCGCGTATTGCAAAGGTGGCTCCATCGCCAGAAGTACTGTGATCTCCTACTTGGCAGCAACACTTAACCAGGTCAAATGTAGCATAAGACTGTATTTCATAACCCAGTGAGCAGGTAACATGCGTCAATATTAGATCGTGGATACCTGCACAAGTACTGACCAATACAAAAGGCCTAACTATCGAAAGAAGGCAAGGCTGTTTTTTCTTTTTCCAATAAAGAAGGCAAAGCTGTTATTGTGTTGAAGCCCGCATTTGATAGATGTGCTGTTCAACGCTAGGAGTGTAGCGAAACTGAGTTTGGTTGTCGATACATTTGTACAGTGTCTTGTGCCGCCAATATAGAATATAGCTCAAGGTGCTGAGGTGATACTGTCTAGTACTTAGATACTGTAGTACTTACATAATGTCTGAGTGCTTACTTTTAGATATACAGGGACATGCCAGAGATTCGGGGACACTGCCAGGTGCTCCATCGTCTCTGATGCTTTTACATGGGTATACAGGAGGCGCATGTCAGAGATTCGGAGATGCTAGCAGGCCCTGTACGAAGGGCATTATTAAACGTGTATGAAAAGATTGATGGTTGAAAAGATGTCGTGAACATCAACCCATGGAGGATACAAACGCTTTACCCGTTCCAGTTTGTATTGTTCCATGCTACGATCTTCTCGTTAGGTTCTCTGCGCTATATTTATGTATTTATTTATTAATTATTATAATTAGTAGTAGTGTTGTAAGAAAAGGGCGCTCTGCGCTAATTACAACAGCATCTCGCTTTCATTTGCTCGCACTTACTGGTAGCTGTCCTACTTTTCCCAAGAGCGACACTTGTTCCTGTGGCTGGTCAGGCGAGTCTCGTTCAGCTTTTTGAAAACTACATGCTGATTTGATGTCTGTGGCGTGAGCGCTGCCATGCCCAAACCAGATGACGCCTTCCTTTACTGGATCTTTCTCGCAGTGGGCTACTGCTGCGCCCACCTGTGGACGTCATCTACTCATCTCCACCGGTACCCTGACGCGTTGTCACAGAAGACCCTACCACGGTTTCATCCACATGCAGGTGTCTCCTCCATTTTTGTGCGGTGGAAGGGCACCGTAAAGCAGGACGAGGAGGCTGGGCTAGAATCGAAACGTTGTCGGAACTTCCGTAACCAAAGTCGGACACCCCTACTGTTCTAGCCCAATGGTCTGATAAGAATCGATCATACGGGATCGTGGAGGCGCGCCGCATGTTCGGAAGTGATGACATTGCTGTGGGGCTTGGGATTTGTATTTCATTTGAACACTCTTTAGAGGAAAGGAGGCGTCTGTCGTGTGCGTCTAGGAATGAGTTTTTCATCTTCAGTTGGGATAGAGATAGAGATAGAATTGATGATAAAAATTTACATGTTAAAATTTATTTAATAATAATAACTTAACGAAAATAATAAGTACTTTGCGGTGCCGCAAAAAGCAACCCCCAGTATATCCTATGCCTCTACTTCGCCGCCATCAGCTTGGGTTGCGGTTACGGAAGCCAAGGCCTTGTCGAAGAGGGTAGCCTTGAGGTGGAGGTATTCGGGCCAGGTGACGGCCTTGTAGGATGGGGTCTGCCCCGGTGGAAGAAGGGCGGGAAGGGGTGAGATCTTGACGTGGGCCTGAAGGCCGTGGATGTACGCCATGGACAGGCGGTGGTGGGTTCGATTGACGACGGCTCGATGGAGCACGCTCTTGTACCGCGCATTGGAGGAGATCTGGAAGAGGTCGCCCAGGTTGACGACAAGTGCGCCTCGGACGGGCGGCACGGTCACCCATCTCTCCGCCCGATTGTGGTCGGCGGGTCGGAGGACTTGGAGCCCGCTTATGCTGCTCTGGTGGAGGATGGTGAGGAGGCTGGAGTCGGTGTGAGCTGCGAGGCCCATGGCCCGGTCGGGGTCGGGGCACGCCGGGTAGGAGTTGAGCTGGAGCACGGAGGAGGCCTCGTTGAAGTCGGCCCGGCTCCGGTCCTCCGCCGGCAGACCCAGGGAGGAGAGGATGTGACCCACCACCTCCTCCGCCACTCTCCTCATGTGCTTCTCGTACCGTTCCATCACCTCGCTGCCGCAGCAGACCGATAACGACATATTACATATGCATACACATGATTTAAAAAGTTGGGTTATTTTAGAATAGAGGGAGACGGCACGTGTCGATGGCATGCGTACCAGAAAGGCCGGTGGTGGTCATGCGGCCACAGCTTTCTCGCATGTTCTTCTGGGTCCCCGGCGATGGTAAACCCTTCCGACCACATGAGCTTGGGGAAGAAGGAGGAGATGCGGGCGACGCCGTAGCCGGACACGCCGTCGGGCGGGCGTACAGCGTTGAGCTTCTGGTGAGGGGGAAGGGAGAAGAGGCGACGGCACTCGGACTCGGCGAGGTCGAGAACGGGGAGGGGCACACCGTGGCCGGTGATGTGGAACACGCCCCACGCCCGGCATGCATGGGCCACGTCGGCCGCCACGTTGGGGTGGCGAAGGTCGACAACTGGCACGTGCTCGGCCTCGTCGACCACCGGGGGGTGGTCGTGCCGCGGCCATGCATGTGTTTCCGGGAGCTCTCGGAGGGACGTGAAATCAAGGTGGTTGAGGTGGCGGGCGGCGTACGGCTCTGAGAACGTACCCATGTTGCTGCCTGTTGTCTTCGGATCGAATTGCACCTTCACCGACCAACACCAAAGCCAGAAACGAGAGAGAGAGAGAGCTATTAATTGCCGGTGGCGATCGAGGACGGATGAAGTGTTGCTCAAGGCATTTAAATAGAGAGAGAGGAGAAGAAGACGACTTTAACTGGTCGTTTGCATGGTGTCCACTTGGACGGGGAAGGAATTTTTTTGAATAATGGCAATACTTTTTGTTTAAATCCGAGCTTTAATCCAAACAAGTTTTTTTAAAAAAAAAATTATTACTTTGATAATAATTAATCCAAACAACTTGAAGTCATACTTTTCCATAAGTAAAATGTCATCATTTTAGTGATTTTAATCCGAGCAAGTTACGTACGCCCATAACCAAGGATTAAACAAGATGTTCATTATGGAAAGTAAACTTTGCATGCATGCATGTAGTGATGATAACGATACGTAAAAGTTAAAAAAAAATTACTTTACCATAAATGAAATATTCTCAGATAATATTTATTTAAATATTTTTAACTATATATTATAATTTATTTAAAAATATAAATCTATAACGGAAAAGTTGCAAAATCCCATGTCTCCAAACTGGTCAGATCAGGGGTGTAAGATTCTTTTAAGCAGGTAATTTAACAGTCGGTGCGCTCCTCTCCGCATCATTGTTTGACGTGACGTGATGTGCGTCTGAAGCATGGGAAATCGTAAAATTTCCACTCAAACGGTCAATCCTTCGTGCAAAGATTTTTTTACACCGGTAAATTTTCATAAAAGTTGATAAAATTACGATAAAGTTAATTTTATAAATAAAGTTTAAATTAAATAATAATTTAAATTATAAAAATTTATATATTAAAATTTACATAGTAATAATAATTTTAAAGGAAGATTTATATCTTTTGAAAATTAATTTAAAAGAAAAATTAATTTAAAATATTTTTAATTTTTTAAAATTAAATATAATTTTTTTAAAATTTTACAAATAATCCGATAAAAATTTTATTTTCAAATTTTTAATATTTTAATAATACTTTTTTTTTAATTTTCTTTTTACACAGAACACAAACTTAAGTAATTTTAAAAATCGACTACCTCTCGAGAAAAATTAAACCAGCAACAGCTAACTATTTTTAGTAATAGTTTTTATTCGTACATTTTTACGATATGTAATTGTATTTTTCGTAAAATTAAATCAATATCACTACTATTTTTTTTTTTATCGTAAATCGTAAAACTCAATAAAGCTAACCACGGGCGCAGGGCTGAATCTGCAGCGTTTTTCATCTGCAACCTCAGTTGATTTTACGCATACTTCAGCATTGCAGGCATGCACATGAGTGCAACGCAGGGAGATGTAAGATGGGAAGGAAGGATGACAAAATAATAAATAGATGTATATATAACAAGACAAGCATGAGTATGTGTACAACAACAAGACGGGTGGAACCGTGGAAAGCAAAGGACGAATCTGCATTTGGCCGGGTATGTTTTGGAGCAAGTGACAGTTTGCATTTGAGTTAAAAAGTGGAGGAACGCTACAACAAACCAAAAATGTGGACGGGTGAAATGATGGGCATTTACGAAGGGCATTGGGCGTTAGATGCCTATTTATGTATACTCCTTTTTTTTTCAAAGAATGGGAATTGTACCGTATCTTGTCCTTTTGTTGTAGGATGAATGGATTAATGAAAGAGGCTGATCAAATGGACGGGAAGACAAGGGTTTCAGCTCAGAGCGTTACCACAAGATGACAGTAGACTACAAGCATGGCCTAGCTAGCTGAGAGATGGATGTATCTGCTGCAAGCAAGCATCCATCCATCTGCCCGGACCAGAGCCATCAGAATGGAAGATGGAAGCCAGTCTCAGGTACATAATTCATCCAAACTTCAGACTTCCCTATAAAAAAATATGGTAATGAGTGAATACAATACTCATTTCATCCATCAAATTAACAACTAGTAACTAATTAACTCGCTGCGGATTTATTTATGTACCTACCATAAATGAATATGCACAAATATGCAAACCACCCATTCGCCTGAAGCATCATTACCTCGCAGGTTTTAAAAGCAATGGGATCGGATCAAGCAGAGTATTTTGCATGCATGGCTGTTGCGCAGTTCCCTGCCACCGCCATTCACCAAATCAACATCAACGTGTGAGTAAGAAGTAGGTGGTACCGACACCAGTCTTAATGAGCATTGCCGCTCTTGTTCCAAGCCACAGGACTGTATGTTTCATCCACATATAAAAATGTACACTGCAAAAAGGGAAAGCACAAGCAATTTTTTTTCTTCTTTTTGGTATATGTGGTTGCAGTTAAACCAAAAACACCTCTACCTGAAACCCCTGATAGAATGTTTCAACTAAATGTTAATATGTACAACGCAAACTCCATTTTCATCATAAACTGTCATATGAATGTCATTTATTTCAAGTCATTATCATATTACCATAATCCTATAAAATTCAAGCCCTTCATAATTTCAAACAAATAGAGCCTAATAATACAGTACATGAAAGTTTATCTCTAGGCCTAATGAATTGCACACATTAATATTTGCTATATTGTGGATTGTATGGTTAAACAAAAATGCAACAATGATAAGAACAGTCCGAATTGTAATTTCATTACATGGAGTTAACCACATGGCTAAACAAAAATAACACCATGTTTTCTAATAAAGTTGAAAATATCTCATCGATATTTCACATCACTAATTTAACTTGTTTTGACCAGAAAACTTGTGGAGCTGCGGGGAAACCGAATGCTTAAGAACAATGAGAGTTGTATTAAAGAGCCATGTGAAAATCTTCCCATCATCTGAGAGGGGCTGGGAATGAAATTAAATAACTAAAAACAAACTCAATGCTGGATGATCTGTAGCTAATGATATCCCTTATCAAGTTTAATATGCTCCTTACTAGTTGGTTTTCTCCTGTCTGAAATTCAGTCATGAGTCTGTAAGCTTTGCTTTTGTTTTTTAACATTATGTGAGACTTGGTATACGCCTAACAGTGGTTTCATAGTTTGGTGGCTTGATATTATCATCTGCCATTAGCAAAAAGCCAGCAAGCAGGGAAAACTAGGAAGATCACATACATGTTACAATGCATTTGTTCAGTTAAAATCATTCCTTTTACTTATGGTGTCTAATGTCCTGTTTTTCTTTTTTTTGGTATATTGTAATATTTTTGTCCATACTTGGACTTCCTTCTTGTATGCCATCCATTGCCGTAGTAAAATATTAAATTCCTAATTAATTTTCTCTTGGAAAATGGAATTCCTAAAATTTTGAAACTCACTTGACTTTCCCCACACATAATATGATGATTCTTGGTTTTATGTAGCTAGGTAAATTCGTCAACCACAAGCAACCCCCTCCCTTTTGCTGAGCTCTGCCACAACAGATCCCACCCCACACTCCCCAACCTTTACAGATGTCTGCCCCTCCCCCTTGATCTGTAGATCTCCACTACCACCACCTCCAGTGACTTACAGATTTCTGCCATTGCCGGCTCACAATGACTTGTAGATCTGTTCAAGTTCCACCACACAAACCACCCTTTAGTTCCACTGATTAGCCCCTGGAATACTTAGCTCCACCCTCTCACAAACCCTGAAAACTAAAACTAAAATAGATAGAAATTGTAACACCAAAACTAAAATAAAAAGTTTAATACTAAAATTATTTTAAATTTTGTTAATCAATGGTTGAGAAGGAAATAGTTAAGAAATGGTTACAACAATCCTAATTTGTTATGAGAAATTTTAAAAAACTAGACACATAGGAAAGTACACATACATAGTGCATATTCAAATTTTATAGTGTGTGTGTGTGTGTGTAAACAAATGAGTAGTCACTCCATCCAAACATAGAGGGGGTAGCCATTCATTTGTGAGAGAAAACTCAGTTGTGTAGTTAACAAGCATATAAAAAATTGTACACTTTCTCATAACCAGAATATGTCATTTCATTCTCTAATTTGAGACAACAATCATATCACAAGTAATAGGCTGTAGTCGTACCTGATTTAAAGCCACATTTATAATGGTAGATGCTTCTACCATAGTACCATGTGCAACTTCATCAGTTTCCAGCAACAATGAAATAGTGTTGGGAAGGTTACATGTGCCAAGTCAATCACCTGGACATGGCATTGCCTCTCCTTTGAATGTCAGCCATCAGCTTCTTAGCCTTTTCCACAGCAGCTTCTGCTGCAGTCTGAAGTTTGGGGAGTTCCTTCCTTTCCTTTGACTGTTTTAGAATATCTGACATTGCTTTCGCTTTGTTAACTATAGCCATTCTCAATTCCAAAGGCCTCTCACCCTCATCTCTGTAATTTGATGGAAGTTTGTTTGAGTGGAAGAGAGAATCCATTAAACCAGAAATCTTCCTCGACAACTCTAGCAACCCCAATCTTTTCAATTGTTTCAAGAGCCTCCTATAAGTAATGTACTGAGGCACAATTCCCCTGTTTATCATCTCCTCAAACTCAATGCACGCCTCCTCCCATCGATTCATCCGACAAAGCATGTGAACTAACATGGTACCGGTCACCAAGTCAGAATCAAAACCATTCACGTTCATCTCCCTGATCAACTGAACCGCCACATCCAATTTTCCCTCCTCACAAGACATTTTGATCAAGAGATGATATGTTAGTCGATCAGGGGCATACCCAGAATGGACCATCTTGTTATAAAGATTCATACCTTCTTCCATCCTACCAGCCTTGGAAAAAACCCTGAAGAAGTAGTTATAAGTAGTTGCTGTGGGAGTGATTCCTCTCCCCATCATCAACTTAAGAATGTTGCTTGCCGCGGCCAGGTCCCCACTCTTGCAGAACCCCTTCACGAGAGAATTATAAGTAGAGATGGTGGGAGATGTACCATACAATGGGAATTTCTCTACCATGCCCAGTGCTTCCTTAAACCTCCTTGCCTCTGCCAGAGCATCAACAATAGGATTACAAGTAATGGGATTCGGCTGGATTCCCTCCTTCCCCATCTCTTCAACCAACGACATCGCTCGATCGACCATACTCATCCGGCAAAGCCCCTCGACGTGCGTCCCGTAACTCACAACCGTCGGCCAAACACCCACCATTTTCATCTCCCCCCACACCTCCTCAGCTTTGCAAAGCTTCCTTGCCCGAAACCAACCATGGAGAAGTATGTTATAACACCGGACACTCGGCACCCATCCCTGCTCATCCACCTTCCTCCTCCCAACGTAGTCGGACGCCACTTCTATGTGCCCTTCCTTGCAAAGCGAGTCGATCAAAACATCAAACAAGTGTACCGCATTATCCGACTCCTGCGAACACGCCTCGCTCCTAGCAAACTCGTACGTCCGAATGGCTGCGCTGGGCATCCCCGCCCGGCCATAACGCCGTATAAGAGAACGGAAAGCATTGAAACTTCCAGGGTTTTGGATGAGCAGGGACCAGGCAGCGGCGAAAGAGCGGGACTTTCCAAGGACGTCGACGGCGGTGGCGACGAGGGAAGGTGTGGCGACGAAGGTGTCCGGGCGGGCACGGGCCCAATTGAGGAGAGTGACGACGTGTTTGGTGGAGAGGGAGGAGCGGAGGAGAATGGTCTGGAGGAGGCGAGATGTTGGGGGGATGTTGGTGGAGCGGAGAGCGGCGGCGGCGGAGGAGTGCTGTCCGGCGAGGAGCTGGGTGATGGTGGTGGCCGAATCTGTTGGGTCCGGTTCTCGTGGGGATGTGGTGGGGCTTGGATCGGCACGAGGAAGCGACAGATCTACTGCTGGGAAGGAGGAAGAGGAGGAGATTGCTCTGGCGGCGGCGATGCTCCTGTGGAAGACCGGACTTGGCATGTCGGTGGACGAAACGAAGGACGGCCGTCGCAGCCGCATTTGATTTCGGATTTTTGTTTAAAAGATAAAATTATATAAGGTAAATTTTATATTTTTTAAATAATTATATAACTTACGACGTAAATATTTTAATATAAAAAATTAAAATTATTTAATAAAAATTATTGTAGATTATTACGATGTATCATAAAAAAAAGGAAAATGAATAGTAAATAACATTTAAACAAATAAGGTATTAATTTTTAAAAAATTCCTTTTCTATTATTATCAGACATAATAATTATTTTTAAAAGAAAAATATTAGAGTAATAAATATACTAGTAATCAATAACAATCAGTAAGCATAACCAAAGTAGTCGTAATCAGAAGTAAACTGCGGTGCATGTTAAGGTATCAGCCTATCTAACCGGCAATCAAAGTAGTTGGTGACTACATACATCATCCAGTTACGACTGCATCTAACCTCTACGGTAGGTTTCAAAGTCCACTAATCTCACACAATATCATAGATTAATCCCTTGTGATCGGTACAAACCGTAGCTATACTGTAATCACTAAATTACAAGCCACAAGCATATAAGCTGAAAATTTACATGTTGCAATATGTAATAACTTATGCTATACAGCCTTATCAAGGCGTCTTTCAAATGAAGAATAACTTATTGGAGTTCCCGTATAAATTGCAATAGTCGGTCAACAGGAGAGACAAGCCCTGCTCTACCTCTTCTGGAATCTCAAGAACTTTATTGCAACAGCAAAAACAACTGCAAAAATGATGCAGAAAACAGCAATCATGAACACTGCAAATCCCAAGCGGTCGTGATGGAAGCCGTAATGTTGTCTTAGGAATGAACTGATGCTGATGGAGTGGACGCCATCAGCTAATTTCATATGTTCTTCAACATCACCGTACTGGGATGTCAGAAGACCATTCAAGCTCCAAGCTATGGGGTCTGCCCAGTAGTACCACCTCCACCATTTGGGTATCCTCTGCAAAATCACAAAATAATAGTCACGCAGTCCATCAAATTTATGGGGAGCCTGGTTTCCTTGACAAGGTTCCCAACACTTCCAAGTTCCTATCTTTTCAGGCACAGAAAAGATTATCTTTCTGATCCAATGCTCATTCAAATCCGACAATGCAATTGTGCATCGCAGATCCGAGTTTTGCATAAGTTCTAGGAGTTTATGCTAGCTAGCTAGCTTTGGCTATTTTGCAAAATACCATTTGCTTTTTAATTTCAGAAGCTTAACTTGGGATTAGGTGGCAAGCGCAAAAACATGAATCACATTCTAAGGGAATAAAGACATGCAAAGGATTAGCACATCAGATATGAAAAATCAAATATAATAGACTATTTGATAATCTAGCCGAAAAAGCCACAGGCCATTGATGGAAGCAGCTTAGTTTTTTCTTACCCGGAGAGGAATCATAAATCCGCTGAAGAGGTTCCACAATGTGTAGAATGGTGCAGCAATGATAGGTGCCACGGCTTGATTTGGTGTGATTGAAATTGTCATCATTCCAAAAAATGTGAAGTACAGAAGAGTGAAATACATACAGAATATGTACCATATGAATTTAGTTGTGGTCCATTCAAATGAAGCCATTGAATAAAATATAGTTCCGTATATTATTGTCTGAACAAACACATAAGGAAACTCAATTGCAACCTGGAATAAGAGAAATCTACGCTTAGCACAAGGCACTGGATTGTTGAACTTAAATTGGTAAAGCAAATGAAATAAACCTGAGCAAATGCAAATGGGCCTGCTGAGTACATTCCTGCTGCTCGCTCTCGGTATGACACAAATCTTTCGATGGATACCACAGGTTGAACAGAGGTGGAATTGGTAATTCCAATGAAAAGCACAGCCGCATACATAGCTCCCATGGCATTAAATATATCTTGCTGGGAATCTCTGTGAGAGCACAAAGTGTGATTGACTAATTTTAATATTTGCATATTTCATCAACATGTTAAGAATTATATGATTTTCTTTGATTTGCTAAGTATGGATTTACATCAACATTCAGGTAAAGCAGAAATTACATAGAATGCTGCACCACTACAAAAGCATGCATATGCCCATGGAAGAGTACCTTTTGGAGCCAAATCCCCAACAGATTGTTCCAAACATCAAAGAGATGATGACAGTGTAGAAGAAACGGACAGCAGTATATTGTGGGTTTCTCCAGTAAGAAAGATTTTGCTTCCAGAGGCAAGCAAGAAATTGAGAAAAAAAACTCCGTGAATACTTGGTTGGGAAGCTCAAGTCCTTTGAATCATGACTTGGTCTGCTTAATCTCTCAACCAATTCCTTATTTTGCCTGAATAACAGTGCAAATAGGTAAGCAAAGATAGTTTGGAAAGGCACAAAAGACGACTACAAACATATTACTGTAAGAACCAACATACTGGTATAACTTAGACTTCCGATAATACTCAGCAAAATCTACACCAAGTCGGTGCTCCATTGCAGTAGAAGTAACTTCAAGCATCCATGCTGCTGGGTTATATCCCTCTTTGATTTTGGGAATTCCATCAATGGCCTAGACATTACATAAGTGTGTATTTTGATAAATTGTTAATAATAGTCATCTAAGTTTGAATGACATAGAGGATATTTACCTCAAAGAACTGTATGAGCTTATGAGAATTGTGACCTAGATGACCAGCATAAATAAGCTCCCCTCCTCGCTTCATAAATAAAAGCTACAGCAATAAAAGCAACCAAACAATCAATGTCTCATTCCTACCATGTGGGACAGCACAAAATTCAAAATGTAAAAAATGACAAATTATTTAACATAAGTATGCCTGCAAAACACATGGCTTATCTAATCATCAAAAATAAACAGTCATCTAAATGTCAAATAAAAACTTTTCATTTCAATCATTGTCTCTTGGAAATATGATTTGAATTTTCCATTTAAACGACAAATTTTCCCATTTTCCTAAGAAAATGGCCATCTTTTCTTTTTTGGGCATTTTAAATAGGTTTTTATCTAGTTTTTTAGATTTCATCTTTTGAATTGTTTTCATTGCTATAATTTCACTATTTTGATACCTACTTTGTTGTTTATAACATAAATTTTAATTTTTATATATTTATTTATGATCTCAATTTAATTTTCCATTCCTAAGTGACAATTACACATAACAAAAATATAATTTTGGAATTGCATTACACGTAGTTCAATTATAATTTATTTTATTCAATTAATTTGATCATTGTGATGCTTGTATATTTTTAAATATATTTATACGTATTCATTTTTATTTGTACCATTTTTCAAAAAAAGACCATTTAAACTCCCTTGTTTTTCAAAAAAACATTTTAGGTTCAAATACATATCATATCACTGATATCAGTTTTGACTTTTTACATCATTATATCTAATCATGAATTATGGTCTTCTATCATATGTTCAAATAATAAGATATAAACCACACAATTGCATTGACTCACTTAAGTTTTAAATAAGGGTGAATCCCATATGGGCAACAAACAATACATAGTTGATCATAAGTAGGTGAAAAATATTAAATGAACACGTAAGACACAAGAATCAACACACACTAAGATTTAACATGCAACATTGGAAGGCTGAAGATAAATCAAATAAGACTAGAAGACTGCAAGGAAACCACATCCAAAAAATACAAAAAATCATTAGACGTGGTCTTTGAATAAGTTCTTAAAATTAAATGTATCATTGTATGGTCAAATGGAGACATCTTCAAACAAAAAGAAAAGGAAAGGAATAGAACCTCATCAAATGACTCGAATATGTCTATACTTGGCTGGTGAATAGTGCATACAATTGTTCGTCCAGTATTCACAATATTTCTTACAGTCCTCATTACTATAGCTGCAGCTCGGGCATCCAGTCCTGAGGTGGGTTCATCCATAAAAACAATAGATGGATTTGCAACAAGTTCAACAGCAATGGTCAGCCTTTTCCTTTGCTCTGTTGATAACCCACCTATCCCTGGTAACCCAACAAGGGCACCTCTTAGTGGAGTAAGTTCCACCAGTTCCATTACTTCTTCCACAAAAGCCTGTGGACCATTCAAAATCATCAAAAACAAATCCAGCAAAGCCAAAAACAATAAAGATAATTTCTACCGTACCTTTTGAGTGTCTATGTCGACTTTGGATGGTAATCGAAGCAATGCAGAGTATAAAAGTGATTCATGAATGGTGATGCATGGAGAATGGATGTCATTTTGCTCACAGTAACCAGAGACTCTTGCAAATGTTTCTTGTTTTTTTGGATAACCAGAGATATTTATACTTCCTTCTATGTAGCCACCAGTTTTTCTCCCTGCTAAAACATCCATAAGTGTGGTTTTGCCAGCACCACTGACACCAACCAATGCTGTTAAAATTCCTGGTCTAAAAGCTCCAGTAACATTAACTAACAGCTGCAATCGATCTTCCAAAACACCATGTTGTTTAAGCTCCTACAAATGATTCTGTATAAGGCCATATTATATACATAAATAACAAGGAGATAGAAAGGATTTAAATTGCATACCGGAGGTACATCCACATAGTAATTGATATTACTGAAACACATGGAAAGAGGTTGAAATGGAAGGACCATGCCTCTATTTTCTTTGCCATTATTTCCTGCAATAGAAACTGTTCGGAGCTGACATTAAAAAATTGAATTTAGCTTCTGATGATTAGGCAACAGAGAGAACCAAACCAACCTGATGAACCAGAATTCATGTATGACCTGAGCTCAATAACATCACTGTTTCTTCTTGCCTTCTCTTTCTCATCAGGTTTTTCTTTAGACTCAACAGCCTGCTGCTTTCCATAAGCTGCAATAAATCCAAGAGAAGCTTTTTTCCTCAATATTCAGCACCATAATGCTTGCACCATGTATGTGCTTTGATAAAGATAGGTAGAAAACTTACGATTAAGGTAAGTCAGAAAAAATGTGAAGAGTGTGTTGAAGATGACTGTATAACCTAACATAGCACCAACACCAATCCAAAACCAGTAGCTCCTCAAGGACAAGCCATATACTTTCAGAATAATTTCTCCTAATGTTAAATCCTTGAATTTTCCAAGTTTCTGGACCAACGGGAAACAAGTGATGATATTTTTGCAATGCATGATATCAAAGTAATTCTGAAATTTTTGAAGTACATAGTACCAAATGCTTTATTTGAACGATATATTTAATTTAAACAGATACAACAAGAAGTTATCTTAAGGATTTATGTTTAGGGAGAGAGAGTTCAATGTTGTTATTAATATTTACAACTAAAAATGTTGTAGATGCTCATCCTATGATTTAGAGACATTAAATTAAAATTTGTTAACAACGAAGATTGTATCTAAAATAAATGTTTACAAAGAAGAGACAATTGACACAAACTTATTGTATTTTTTGCTATAAGTCTCTACAATCCCATTTTCTTGTGTTTATGTGTGTATCAAGGAGAATTGAAGTAGCGTAACGCCATGAAATGATGAAACAAAAAAGATATATTTGATTTGAACAGATAAAAGAGAAAATGTATATCAAAGGGAATTAAAATAACAATAAAATGATGAAACAAACCAAGAGATGTGTATCTATCTGAAGAATTAAAGAACTTCTTAATAATTTTTAAACAGTTGAAGTAGGGATCGTGAAGCTTCAGAAGAAACACCACCTTATGCCATGAATGTCCAAGAAATTCATTTACGGAAAGTGCATTTTGTGCATACATTAAAGGAGAAAACCAATAGCCCCATATCCACCATTTGGGAATGCTATCTGTTGAGTAAAAATGAAAAAAAAAATGAAGAAGGAACCAGTGATGATATAATACATAAAACAAATGAACATAAAAAACAGACCTTTAGAAATTATAAATCCTCCAAGAAGCATAACAACTAGCATTGCAAAGGATCCAAATGTGTTTGCAACTATCATGTTTCTACCCAAGGATCCAATCACACGGAATAGAGCCAAAGACATCTGATGCAAAAGTAATAGCAGTACAAATTGGAGAAGGAACCTGGAATAAAGTATAGGCAAACTTGTAAACATCATGAGGTACAAATAAGACATCAAAGAACAAATAAAAAGATGCAAAAGACAAGCTTCACCTGGTTATTTGCGGATCATAGCCAACCACATAATAAGTAACTGCAACCCACATAGCAGACTCTATCAGTGAAGTTGGAATGCTTAAAAGCCAAGAAGGAAGCGTATAAGCCCAAGAAGGATAAAAGTGTAAATCTCTGTGCTTGTAAATCGCTGGAAGTTTCAGTATCAACAGTGATACTTCAGTAAATCCATTGAACAGGATCATTATTATTGCAAAGTAGAGAGAGCCAAGATATATAAATCCATCATCTATGGAATTGTGATGCATTGTTGCCCGGGAAAACACTGTCATAGTTATTAAAGCAACAAGCAGGAGCTGAAAAAAAACAACATTCAACCTCAAATATCACGTAAGTCACAAAAACAGCAGTAAATAAGAACATAAGAATGCTAAACCATGAGATCTGAAGGGTGAATATATAAGGTTCATATCATATACTATTTAAAGTTGCAAAAAAATCAGATTATTATGTAAATGAGCAGCATGTGCATTAGGGTATGTGAGCCAAGATATATACTATTTTAGATCACTATACAAACCATATATGCATAAGGGACATGGAACAAAGCATGTGTAATCCAAAGAGCACCTAAGAAATTAGCATGCTTGAAACAAAATACTAGAGTTATGATTCACTATCTGGATATAGGCACTTATTGTTTGGAATCCAGGATCAGGATCTCCACCTACTGCTATAGTTCATGCAATTAGTGAGCTATTAACCAGGAATCCATCCTAGCCATTGGAAGTTTTTTATGGCTTCTTCAAGGTCTTTGGAATAGGTTTTTTCATATTTTCTTCTTCATGTCATACCTCTCAACAGTTTGCTAGTTCCAACTGTTAAAACGAAGATAATATTGAGATACAAAACTTCCGACCATTCAGCTGTGGGAGGCTATCTTTATAATTTGTCATATTTCAATCATATTGAGACCCTTATTACAAAATTTTATTTATTTCATAATTAAGGTGAAGAAATGATACAAGAAATTAATGAAGTTTGTGGTAAGATTGAATAAACCTAGAAATTTTCAATAAAAAATAGTTTACATCAGTATACACCATAAAAATAGTTTACATCAGTATACTAGAGGCCCAGTATTTTCCAGGTTAGTGATTGAGCTAATGCTTCTTATTCAACTAGTCAATATTTCTTTTAGTGTAACCTTTTGTCAATCAACTCTAAGCATCAAATTCCAATCAAGTGAATATCATGTAGTCAGATAAGGGAGGAAATTGTCAAAAATGAAAGAAAAAAATTGATTAGCCTTTCTTTATTTATCAATGCAGATTTGTTAAAAAGGAAAGTGAGGGATAAAATTGGATCATTATGAATGCTTAGATTGAGATCAAGAAAGTGTTAAGATTTAATTGAAAAGAGCCGTAATACCTGTATGAATTTAAAAACATAAATGAATGAGTTCCTTTTCATCAATAACAACTGCCAGGAGAAATTAGCTTTAAGAAGCTCAGAACGCTTTGCACCATATTGAGTTGCTGATAGGGCCGCAGGGTGATTACATTCTCTGTCATACGGCATGATAAGCTCTGAAGATAGATTCCTACCCACCCGAAATGAGCGAAAAGCTTCTGCAAACTTTGCAACAGGCACATAATGGTAAGGGCATTCCGAAGCATACCAGTACTGCTGCTGATCTTTTCTAGAGGTAACCTGAAATATTATATATAGAATGAATAAAAACCTTGTTTTCTCAATGCCCTAAAACCATCATAAGAAGTGCAAGCACCTCCTGCAGAAAATCAGCAACATTCTTTCGTTCAGGACATCTAAATCCCATGATTGCAAAGAAGTCAAGAGCAGCATCACGAGGCCCCTGATAAACAATTTGGCCTTCACATATAAGAATTATATCATCAAATAACTCATATGTTTCAGGAGCTGGTTGCAGCAGTGATACGACTGTAGTCCCATCCAAAGCATGAGTTGAATGCCTGAGATACTCGATGATTTGGTAAGTTGTTGAACTGTCAAGCCCATTAGATATCTCATCCATGAGTAGCACTCTAGCTTGTCCAACCAGTAATTCACCTGTCAAAACCACATATCTGCCATGTCCTAGAACAATTCACTTCCTCCAAATATATTAGCACAAACAATAACCAAGTTACCCTGATTTACCAGTAGTAAGACGTTTCTTTTGCCCTCCTGAGATGCCCTTGATCACCTCATTTCCCACCAGTGTGTCAGCACAAACATCCAATCCTAAAATCTTTACCAGAATGAAAGTTGCATTAGGAGACCAAAGAAGCTACTCATTCAATATACTTATTTTTGTTACATTAGATATAAAAATGAAATATATTTATATGTGATAGTGCTATACCTTTAGTATATACTCCACAACTAAGCTTGTTTCTTGTCCTTCCAAAGCTAATCCCTGGCAAACGAAAGAACAAATTAAAACAATTGGACCAAGAAACTTACAAAAATGCTCAACAGTAAAACCATACTGATTAAAGCAATTCAAGTAGAAATTTTCATTGATGGGTGAATTACTATAACCTACATAGGAGGAGTAAGACAACATCATGGACTATCGTGTACTTTCAGAATACACTAATAGACAAAACAACAATGATAAGTAAGGTAGAAGGAAGTAGTTTGCATGCATATCCCTGCAGTTAGTCAGCCATGATTTTAAAAATTCCCTGCCTAAGGTAAATAAAACAAGGGAAACAAGTCTTAGTGTTGATCTTTACCTTCAAAAAGATATCAATGTCCTGATCTGGTTTTATTCTAGCATTTTTCTCTCGTCTAGAAAGTTCCAAAAGCATGTCTATGGAAGTGTCAGCACACAATTAAAAAGTACAACATAAAATGCATAAGAAAAGTGCTACAAGGTATAAGTTCAGTTTATTACCATGTAAGTATCCTACACCTTGACAACGTGCTGAAAACTCAAGTGTTTCTCTTACTGTTGTTTCTGCAACATGACAATCCTGCTGACTAACATAAGCTGAAGTTCTTTGTGGTACAAACTCATTTAACTTGTGACCATTGTATGTGATGCTCCCTGACATCTGCAAACCATGCATCAACACGCAGCACCACAGTCATTTTCAATTTGAAGGTGAGAGTAACTACTAAATTGATAAAAATTAGTATGCATATGCTTGAAGTATGCTTAACAACATATTTTATTTTCAATTTTCTAACATGTTAGAATTTTGAAAAATAAGCCATTAATTGGAATACCTTCAAACCACCTTCAAGCCTTCCAGCAAGTGCCATGAGCAAAGTAGTTTTTCCAGAGCTTGGGGGTCCGAGTAGAAGCGTCATTCTGAAAGACAGGAAAAAATGTTTACTAGATGTCAGTTACACAGAATACTTACACCAGATGAGTATATGTATAATTTACCTTGATGGACGGATAATTCCACTGATATTATTCAAAATTGACAGTTTTTTCCTTCCGCCCGGAAAAATCCGTAGTTGCCTTAAGAATGCCTAGCAAGTGTTAGGAAAAACAAAGTAAATGTCCTCAACAAATTGGAAATGATTCAGAACCACTACTAATTGAAATAGCACAAATGCATGTACAACTTCAAAATGTGTTGAAGCGCAATCAATGTCCAGGTACAAAACAACAGCAAAGAAAAAAGATACAGCCTAATCCAGTTGAATCACTATGACATGGTGTGAATGCATCATTTTTATGTCTTGAATTATCACTCATGTTCTCCCAAACTGTTGCATAAAAACAACAATTCTTCTGATTTGTAAGATTCGATATATTTCTAAGACATCATACCTCTGCCATGTTACATAAAAAATTGGGGATTGTGGGCAATGCTCTGCTTCCAACATGAACGTATGCATTGATATTGAGATGCTGAAATCGCACTTCAATCTTGGGAAACTCCAGACCTACCCTGCAACATCGGAAGAGCATACAAAAAAGAAGTATGATCAATCAGGGCACCAAAAGCCTAAATGAGCTCTATTGATGTAATGCTAACGCATGATAACTTTCTATTGTGATTAAATTGGAACATTATTGAGTTCGGTTCATGTAGTACTGACACATATGAGATCATTGGTCAATTAATTTTAATAAGATAAAATCCACAACATAATAACATTTTAATTGATTAAATAGGAGTGTCATCAATATCTACAAGAAAATCCTCCAAACTTAATCTGTGGCATAATTTAAAGCAACTTGTAGTCAAGTAGTACTAAGTGAGAGTGATGCCCAAAATAAATACAAAATCCTTATATCGAAAAATATAAGTAAAATTGAGATCCTTGTATTACTTATAAGTCTTTTTCTACTGACCAATTATTTATATGATATTAAAATCAATCTATACATGTTACACGTAAGATATTACGTAGAGTATTCTAACGAGAGGTTCGTAAGTATAAAAACGTATTAGGAAAAATAGTTTCAGATAAAAAAGATAAGTAAAATTAAAATCTTTGTATGATTGATTCTTTTACTACTCATTAATTAATTTTAATAAATAAAATCCACTAGGACAGATAGATCTTATAAAAACAAACAAAGAACCATAAACAATAGGACAACAAACGATCACGATTATCACAGGATTTGTAATTTTAGAATTAGTAAAAAATAATAAAAATTTTAACTTATTATTTTAGATAATTTCTTATTATTTTCAAAATAATAAGAATGCTCGAAAACATAAGATTGTCCAACGATGTGCATACCAAAACACCAGAATGCTTGAAAACATCCACACTGTAACTAGAAAACGCACGCATCAATCGAAGTCGTTGACGAAAAGATCGAGAACTCAAGCGAAAACCACGGCCGACAAAATGCACAAAGTGAGAAAGCCACCCCACTCACGCGTCAAAGCGCTGTCGGATCCTCCTGAAGAAGTCCTCGGCGCCGGCGCCGTCTTCGCTGAGCAGGCGCTCGATGACGGCGACCCTGTCCACGGCCGGTAGCCCGGAGACGTCGACCTCCCTGGTGCCCTCATCGGATCTCCAGAGCACGCCCCACCTGACCCTGTCGTAGGTGGGGAGGCGCTCGATCGCCGCCCACCGCAGCGCCTCCTCCTCCTCGTCCCTGCATTCCCTGTACGAGCTGTTCCTGGAGAAGGCGGCGTCGTCCTCGGCGTCCCACATTGCCTGCACCGTAGCAGACCGCAAACCCTACGAGGACGGGGAGGTATGAAGCCATGAAGGTGGTGGTGGAGTATAAATGCTGGGTTGGTGATCCGGCAACTGGTTGTTGAACGCCGCATTGAATTCTTATCTGCATCTCTCTCCTCTCTCTCTCTCTCTCTCTCTCTCTCTGGTGTTAGAGAGCCAGAGAGATGACCCTCCCTTCCCTTCTCTTTGGATCTGTCTTACCGGGACGGTTGGGAATTGGATGGGAGAACACTCTTTTCTCTCCCTCCTGTCATAAACATGCAGTGAACACCGACTAAAAACAGAAAAAGGTGGGATCTTTTGGGTTTACTAATCTTGCAAGCTAATAGTAAGGCCCTGTTTCCACTTACACAACACCAGCTTTCTCCACAATATGTTCACCGAATTCATGAACTACCATTTGCTTCAGCACATGAGTTCATGGTGCATTATCAGTCTCAGACCCACCACCACCATACATGTCCCTTCCTTTCTTCTCAACAACTTGGGTTTCACTGTTGGGAAGTGAGGAAGACGAAGAAGAGTAAGAAATAACGCAGCACAAAGGCCAAACAAAAGAGCGAAAAAAATGTATCACTGCAAGCAATTAAGCAATTGAAATGACTGGGAAGCCAAGGAGCCATAAATATTGGTGGACCCAACACCGAGACTTGCCAGCTTTCACACGATGCATGTGCTGTACATTGCAATATTGCATTCTTTCTAATAATTGTCGGCATTTACATTAAGTTGATCTCCTGTAAAATGGAAGTGCACGTACAATTATCTAGTCCATTTTTCACTTGTGTGGATCACTGGATGTGATGTTGTGGTGTATTTTCCTCTTTTGTTTGTGAACCATTTTATGAAAATCAGAGCTTAGAAATCGAAGGATGGATGTATCAATATGATCAATCATAGATTGCTTCTTTCATATTTAAAAGTTCAACCTGAGATGAGGTTTTATTTGGGTTTGCTAAGTTTGATGGCGTGTGATGCTTGCATAATTCAGTGTTCCATGGTAATATTTTTATTTAATCCAAGACTTATTCTTTTGGAAGATTAATTACAACTAATAAATAAGATCATACTTGTAATCTTTCATTTCCTTAATTTCCTCGTTTTACCTTATAAGAGCAGTAATGATGACGATGTTGATCTTTGGTCTTATTAATTAAACCATTGTTTTGTGTGTGTGGTCCATTTCCGTACAGAAATTTGGACCTGCAGATGAGAAAATTGAAGCAGAAGTAGTTAATGCACGGTAAGTGTGGAGGAGATGGGTAGATGGAACTTATTTTACACGTATGTTGACCTTTCGGTGAATGGAATGGAATTGCTGAGGAATACTTTTGTTTGAATTTTACATCTCTCTTAATAATGATAATTTACTTGTTATTGAAATTGAGGATACGAAGATTTAAAATTTAAGATTGAAAAATCATTTTTGTCAATCAATCAATTGATTTCTTCAACCAGAATTACAGGCCATTAACTCCAGCATACTATTGCCACCACGATCTCTTTCTTTTTTTGCAGAAAAAGCAGTTGAATGGTAGGAACCAATCAACCTCCAAGTGATGACATGTTTTATTTTGCAAAAGATATATAAGTTTTGTTTGACAATGTTAATGAGTTAGATGAACCTAAAATTTATTTTTTTTAAATCGGTATAATTTATGAAATAAATTTATTTATTTATTTATTTATTTATTTATTTCTGACAATTATAATAAAAATAACTATTTTCATTATACTATTTGTTAAAATATATATTTCGTACAGTAAAAACTTCTGTAAACTTTATTCTCAAATAAAATCATAAATGTCAAGACAAGCAAATATTATTTTCTACAATCAACAACCAACGTTTAAATCTTCATAAAATTTCCCATTTCATAATTATTTTGTAGTAGACTGGGTAATGAGCTGCAATAAAGAACACAATCTGAATCAAGAAGACCAATGTGAGGAAATTGGTTGAATTCTCCCAATATCAACATGAGTGCCAATAATCTGTGAAGTGTGTTGCCCCAGCAGTTGTGAATTGCTGAGTAATTTGAAGAACAACAATACATTCAGTGGACCATTCTGTTGCCCCAACTACTGATTCTTGAACATAATAATTTTCTCAGTAATCCAATCAATGTTTACTGAAAAGATTACATTAGAATTTGAATCTTTGGCACTTCAGTGGACCATTCCGTCTCTCACAAGCTCCTCTAATCCTTTCCTTAACCTCTCAGCAGCACGCTTGCAATCCTCCTGGTCCAAACCTCCGAATGCTATCCGAATGTGACCTTTACTGCCACTTGCGCTCCCTGGAATCAAAACCACTCCATGCCGGTTTACAAGCCATCTGACAACTTCAAAATCGTCGTGGAACTTTTCCGGTAGCCTTGCCCAGAGGTAGATGGCACCCTCTCCCCCCATCACTGCATCTTCTCCAAGAGGACCTAGTGCCTCCTTCAGAATTTCTCTGTTCTTCACTAAAGTCTGAACCTTTGCTCTGACCCACTCTGCCCCATTCTGGAGAGAATAGAGAGCTACATGCTGGCCGATGATTGATGCACAGATGGGGATGTTGTCTTGGACTTTGAGCAGTTGAGCTGCAAAGCCTTCCACCTCTGATGGGTATGCAATCTGCAGGTACAAGAATTTGATGAGTTTGAGAGGAAGACAACACAAGACACAGTTTGTTGATGACAACAACTCAGATTTTCAGCCACCACATTCACTTGGAACAACTTCCGCCAACAATTATAGGGAATACTCGTCAAACTGATCTGAAAGGAAGGATTCCTTTTAAAAAATATATTTAAAAGTAAAAAAAAGTTCAAATCCTAGGAAACAATCTATTCATTTATAAAGATAAGACTACATAGAATTGAACCCTTCAAACCCATATTGGTTGAAGTCTACCTTTTTGTTCAAGCATGGTTATTTTTCCTGATTCCAAAAGGAAAGCATATTCCAGAATTGCATAGAAACAGAAATGGCCACAGCATACTTTGAATTTAGATTTGGCAATCGAATTGAAAAAATTGTGTAACTGTATTTATCATATTCTTGTATGATTTACTAGAATTATGATTAACTATTGACAAATCACTTACATATCCCACTCGCCATCCCATCATCCCATAGACCTTGGAGAATGAGAAAAGGTTCACAATGTGGTTATCTTCCAAGCAGTAGTGCTTCAATCCATCATACATGAAATACCTAAAAACAATACAAAAAAGCATTACATGTGTATATGATGTAATAATCACTACTTTCGTGACAAAAATACAAGTGATCCACACTGTGTACAATTGAACCAAACATGAATTTATGTATGACGCATGGATTTACTTTAGCTACAAAAACATCTGGATTGATCCAAAGTGATTAAACCATTGATTTGATTTTTAAAGCATTGGTACGACTCTTTGCATGTCTAAACCAGATTGTAGGGTGTTTTAATCTCATGAAAACCAGCAAGTCTAATTAGCACAAATAACATTTTTGTCAAAAGTTGCAGTTTCATAATAAATTTCCAAACAAAACCAAGATTTGATTTGAGTATGTAAATGTACATAAAGCCTACATTTGAATTAAAACATGCAGCACAAACTTACTCATATGTATTATCAACAAGAAGCCAAACACCAGCATGTTTGCAGAGGTCTGAAATTTTCTAGATAAAGAAAAAAAATATTAGCTAGAAAGTGTGGTTGAGAAATTTCAAAGATGAACATGACCGAAAACTTACATACCAACTGAAAGAGTAAATACCTGTAAGAGTGGTTCAGGAATAAAAGCTCCCGATGGATTACCAGGGTTAACAACAGTAACAAGCTTGGGAGAAGGTCCATTCTCTCTTCTTAACAGAACATTTTCTAACCAATCTACAGGTAAACCAAAAGTATATATGCATGACAACGTTCATTTTTAATTTATCTAGATAAGAACAAGTAGATATGAATAAATTCTGCATTATAATATGCATCTTTGTAATGTCCGTAAGAATCACTAGAAATAAGTAAATCTGCATTATATATGCATATTTGTAGTCTAGATCGACTAACTCACAGAATTCTCATATAACCTTACCAGAGAGTGTTACAATGATTCAAGAAAAAGCCAAGGAAAGATATCCGTAATGGACAACCACCAAATCCCCTATTCTTCCAAAAAATAGCCCACTTCCCATCTCCCACCCTTGCCTGCAATCCCCCTTAAACCTCCCTAGTTTACTGAGAATTGCCCTCCATACACCTCTAACCTTTCTAACCAGATCAAAAGATCTAAAAGATAAATGACTCACATACCACTTTGCACATTATCACAATAATCTTTTGATAGAGAAACTACCCCTTCCCCCCTAACAAATGCTACAGCCACTTCCTGAGTAGTATCAGTTTGAAATTATGTAGATCCCAAAGAATGAGGCCACTTCTGCTCCAGGATGTTGGACTTTTGACCAAACCACCAAGGCATAGAGCTTATATAAGCCTCATTTGCCCTCACTCCCTGACATCTCTGACAAGCCACACCATTCCTGTAAGAATATTGGCGGTGAACTCTTTCAAGACATTTGAAAAACTTCCCTATCTAAAAATTAGAAGAGGTGGCACCCACTTCTGTGAGCAATGACTTCCTTGCCCCAACAAGTACCACATTTGTGCTTGTGGCTGTAGCATTTGGATGCTGCCTCCAATGTGATCACCACCATCTAGGATTAGTTAGAAATCCATGACAAACCCTCACAGTGACCGGAACAGTTCTCTGTGGTGAACCTCAAGTCTCAACAAAGGTGCTCCATAGTGTGATCCAATGGCCAATCGCACACCCCTCATTCTAAAAGGTTTCCCTCCCTGCTTTGAGACAGGTGCTTATTTAGTACTACTGCAAAATGAACTTCAGGGATAAAAATTTTCAGATGAAATATTAAAAAAAAAAATCAAGTGTAACAGTCAGTTGGTCACTAGTTACAACTGATTTGTCTTGACTTTTTCTCTATCTTTACCATGACTTCAGTAATGGAACATTTATCTTCTTCCACAGTTTATAAAAATCGCACAACAGTTTGGATCTATTCAAAATGAAACAAAGCTATTCATATGAAATGGGGATGAATACAAAATTTTGCAAGATAGAATTGCATCTTACCCACATCCGGATGAAGTGTCTTTGGATGGCTGGGGCCAACCAGTATGTTTGTTACACCAGTCATCTGGAAGGACATGTACGCATTGAAGTAGTATGGAGCAAACATAACAACGGAATCCCCAGCATCACACATAGTAAGCACCAGATTTACAAATCCCTAATGATCCATCCACAGAAGAATATTATTAGGTGTATTTGGATTTAGTATAGATAATTAACCTATGTGATTTTCAAACTTAGAATCCCATCAAGAAAAAATAAATATATGGAATACATGTGCTGAAAGGAGGAAATATTAAAACTTTCAAAACATCCATATATTTTTCCGAACATGAAATTCAAAAATCAAAACCAAAATAAATAACCTGATTTGCACCAGCTGTGATCATAACTGAAGACTTGGTTAGTTTATTTTCACATCGTAGCTGCAATGCAAGAAAAAATATAAAGGAAACAAGTTAATATGGATAGTGACATATTATTCAATGATTCTTGCAAGACCAAAAGTCATGTCTTATAGAACAGGCGGTATAGTACTACTGTCCAATGCCCATTTCTAGCTTTATCAGGTGTGTGCTAACAGTGACACAAACAACACAATTCTATGAGAGAAGTATGGGTTCAACAATCTAGTATGCTTTCAGTTTCCTTTAAATTTCGATTTCTAAAAACACTAGAAAAACATGTCCGTGCTCTCCTTCAATCTAATTTATATCATCTCTAAGCATGAGCCAAAGATGTCGGCACAGATTTTACATCCCTAGGAAAAAATTTAGAGAATGTCCCTTCTAGAAGGGACAACTTCCAACAACCGGTTCTTTGAATCTTTAAGAGCATCTGGTAGACATGCAGAAGAGGGTAAACACCAATGCATCATAATTCTCAATCAAAGTATGTTCCGAACATGTATAATGCTGCTCAACTAAAGTAGAATTGACATACCATGATGCACAACCCTGGCTACAATATTTTGGGAAAGCCATGTAATAAAAGGCTCATTGGTTTGTCAAACTTTAGGATCAAAGAAAGTACCTTTTCCAGCAATGCCTGCCTGAGTTCTGGAAGACCATCGTCACTACCATAACGACTGATAGAAGGCTCCCATGCAAGTTTCTTAACCTTTTCCAAAGCTGGTTCAGGTGGCTGCCAATAAACAACACCCTGCATGAAAGTAAAATGAAGCAAATGTAAAGACAAAAACAAATAAGTATAGTAACAAATCAAAATATTAAGATAAAAAAGCTGTTTCAAACAGTTGGTAATGACATGAACAGGGAAATATGAGAATGATATTCTCATATGGTCATGTAACCAAATGAATGTGTCAAGCCTAACATGTTCTCATACCATGTACACCTACATTCTAAAGTTGAACGTAAGCCAGAAACCCCAATGCTACCTTCTTTTCTATTTTGAGAACTCCATTATTACTAAAGGTCATAATAATGTTAAGGAGTCCGGAATCACAGAAAAAATGTTATCTGGACTCTTTATCATATTGGACATTTTTGGAAAAAAAATGGATGCTTGGTTTCCCATTATTTTTTTCTTTGTTTGACACAATAGGAGAGGGTGATTTCATTCTTCCCAACTTTCAAAATGAGAAAAGGAAAATTATAAGGATACTTAATATGACATGGCCTGCTCCTCCTCTCTTCAAGTGAAGTTTCTTAGTGTCTCATATTTTAAATAGATGCACATCACCCATCATTCCAATGATTTTTTAGGCACTTCAGCTGATGTGTAAATCCACAATTTCCCAAGAAAGAGAAGCATGGTGTGAGAAGAAAAGCCCTCCATACTCCCACATGAATGTCTTATGAACATGACATTTTGTATGAGTTATTAGCATTGAATGATGAAGAGATTATGAAGAGAATTTATTCCTCCTTCCATGAGTTCCATTAACCCACTACTATGTCCTTTATGGATGGATATACTTAGAAACAAAGCATGTGCATGCAGAGGTAGGATGTATTTCTTCCTCAAACATGACTCTTGACCATGAAAAATAAGCCATCACCATATCCTTACGAATCATGACCATTAGAGAAGAAAGTGAAAACCATAGCTTTCCACAGAATTCAATTGGATCATCAAGCAGTTACAGGACTTAGATATAGGAACCAAGAACAGAAAGGAAGATGAAGTCATGAGAGAACAGCACATATGAAGGGCAAGAGTCACAAGGCATCTGATACTATGCAATTGGAAGTAGAAAGATGAGAAGGAAGAACACAAACACAGTATTGTGGATAAAATTATGTTGAGTGTCATAATATTCCTTGGTACTGAAGTACACATACATGTAAGAATCATTGGAATGTTTGGGACATTGACAATTACAACAGTTGCCATTCCACAGGTTATCCACCTTTACAAGGTTCATAATGATAGTAAAGAACAATGCATTTGCTGATCCTTTACTTTGGAAGATCCTTGTAGAAAGGATTTGGAGATATATGCATCAAAAATATGGACAAAGGTTCATGACGATACTAAACAATATATTCGCTGATCTATACTTTGGAATGTCCTTGGAGAAAGACATAAATACATCAAAAATATGGACGAAGGTTCATGACGATACTAAACAATATATTCGCTGATCTTTACTTTGGAATGTCCTTGGAGAAAGACATAAATACATCAAAAATATGGACATTTTAAGTTGACCATACCTGTGCAAGTGAGACAACATCTCTTGTTGCACCACGGATGAGTTCCTGTATCTGCAGAAACAATCCTATTACCATGCATAGAAACTTCTTAATTATAAACAAGAACGAGCTACAAAATCTACTTAAAAGTGAAAACTAATTCACATAAAGATCATACATGTACTTATAACTTGGACGTATCAAAACTTTCACTTCAAATTACAGCAAAACCAAGCAACAAAAACATCAAAAACAACACCAATTAACTCAATAGTATTGTTCTTTCTCGAGAGCAATGTGAGAGAGGCCATATTTTAAAATGGCAGATCATTGCATCAGAAAACCGGTCATCCGTTTAAAGGGTCACTTCACTTGTGAGAGCATGTTAAAACCAAGGCACCAGATTTAACTCTCAATGACGTTGAGTCAGCAAGGACTGAAATCTCATATTCTCCGCTAAAAATTCAAATCACTTATCCTAACCAATTTCACAAAACATTATCTACTTACTTCAAATTACATATCCTTGCGAGGCAAAAAAACTATCGAGAAGAAGAAGGCCTTGCTTATTTTCTCTCTCTGTGTTGCCTGTGGTTGCTCACAAAAATACGATTCCAACCCAAAAAAAGTCAAGGTAGCAAGCACAGGTTCAAGCTTTCGGGAGTTGCAACCACAGAAAACACAGAGAGAGAAAATAAAAAAAGTGATCAAAGATCAGAAATTGCGAGTTTCAAAAAACTGATAAAGTTGGGAACTTTACCTGAACCATCACCGGCGCTTCAGTCTCGATGGCCCTCCTTGCGAGCTTGGCGTAAGAACCCATCCCTGTTCTTCCCACCTCCCACCTAACAGACGTAGGAACCAATAATTTGCCTTTCCTCTTCTCTCCCCAGGTTGAATATGTTTATAATGTATTGTGGTAAGTGCACGAGCGACTGACGAGTAGTTTGGGCGTGGAGCAGCAGCCGCAGCAGCAAGTGACGGCCCAGGCGGAAGAAAGGGTTGCGTCTCGATTTCAATAACTCACGGTCGACTGCCACCAGCCTCACTGTGCGCGGAAATACGACCACAAAGGTTGCGCCTTTTCTGCCTCTTTCCCTTCCTTCCTTCCACCCCAAAAGGATCTGGGCGCAGAAACGAATGCCGAGGTATGTCACTTCCCCAATCATCATGGGCGAGAACAGAGGATCGAACTTTTTTCCTACGGATTCTTGCAATGGTACGGATTATAATTTATTGTATACATAAAATTACGTAATAATAATGATATAAAAAATTAAAATATAATTCTTTAACTATAACGTTTTTTTTTCAGTTATTACGTTAAAATAATGAAATTTTAAATTTAATATCATACATTTTAACCAAAAATCTCTCAACTCAATTCAAATTGTCACATCACTTGAGGCTTAAGGTGCATTTAAAGAAAATTCTAGTTAACTTTAGAAAATAGATAAAATTAAAGTTAAAATTAATTTTATAAATAAAATTAAAATTATATAATAATTAAAATAATAAAAATTTATATATTAAAATTTATACAATAATAATAATATTAGAAATATTTTTAAAAGTACCATCCTAAACAAAGTCGTAGTATCAAAGTCAATTACATGTAAGACCCTTATAAAGTATTCCGATAAAAAATAATCAGAGAAAAATCAATAAATGTAACTAAGGTATCATTTTTTAATCTAACTTTTACTTTAACTTCAATTCTAATAACCAGAGAAAATTATTTAATTAAAGTTAAAAATAATTTTACAAATGATATTAAAATTACAGGGTAAATTATAAAATAAAAATTTACGTAAATAAATTCATACAACAACGATAATGATATATAAAAATTTATTTAAAATTAAAATTAAAATTAAAATTAAAGAAATAAACAAAGCACTTGTATGATTTATGAGTCTTTTATTTTTCTTAAATTAAAAATCTACGGTAAGATCTCATGACTTGTGGCAAGATTTGATTTTAAAAATAACGAACACACACACAGACACAACAGAGCCGAAGGATTACAGGAAGGGCCTGGCCTCCTCCTCACATACAGATACAGTGGCACACTGTGGCAGTGGTGGTGGTAGTGTACATAGAGTCACAGAGACGGCAGGCAGACTGCATCAATCATCGTCTATGTGGGTGCTGCTGGCTTGCAGGTTGCCTTGTTGTGGCCGTACTCCTTGCACTTGCTACACTGAACCGTCCTTTTGCTTATGATCCTCTGCGGCTCCGCCGGCCTCTGCTTGGGACGGCCGGGGAGGCGAGGGGTGCGGAGAGGGTACTTGTTGGGGGAATCGAGCAGGATGGGCCTGCCCACGTCGGGGATGGGATTGATGGACTGTGAGTAGGTGGACCTGTAGAAGTCGGTGGTGAAGTACTTGGCGCAGTAGGCGAACGCGGAGGCGGAGGAGGGGTGGGCGCCGTGGATGACCGCGACGGCGTGCACGCACGGCAGCCCACTCACCTGCCACTTCCGGCATGTGCACTCCCACGTCCCGATGTTCACCACATCCACCCTCGCGTCCGCACCGTCGCGCACCTCGTACACGCTTCCCGTCGAGGAAGTCACCTCCAAGGAGCAAGCTTTGGCCGTCTCCTGCTCCAGCCTCTGGTTCGCGGACGGCGTGAGCACGTCCCCCGACCAGGCGTTGGAAGATTCGCGGTGCGTGTATATCCTCTCCATCAGCTTACACCGCACCCAGTCCACCACCTGTATCACCGTCGGCTCCTGCCGCCCCACCTTCCCCAGCCAGGCGTTGTACAGATCCGTCGCACTCGACCACAGGGTGTCGAACCTCAAGCCCTTGAAGGAGGCGTTGGACCAGAGGTCGGGGCGACTCCCCAGCACCCACTCCGCAGCTTCCTTCGACGCGTCCTTTATCCTCTCGACGCACTCGTTGAACTCCTCCGCCTTGTAGGCGTACGCCGCACGCTTGAGATCCTCCACAAGCCCGTCTTTCGTCCCCTCCCCCTCCTCCGCCGGCAGCTCCTCCAGCCGTGCCTTGAAATCCTCCACAAGGTCTGACAGGCAATGCCCGTGATAGCCATCCTCGAAAACCTGAGGCACCGCCTCCGCCAACCCATTCCGCCTGTTCGACACGAACGTCACCGTGGGCGCCGCCGGTAACACGGGCTTCAACTGTCCCAGAAACCACACCCAGTTCTCCTCGTTCTCCATCAGCACGATCGCAAAGGCAACCGGGAAGGCCTCGTTCTCCGCGTCGACGCCCGTAGCGGCCAACAGCTTCCACTGCCTGCTGAGTTTGAGAGAGATGCCGTCGAGGAACAGCAGAGGCCTGCACCCATTCCCGAAACCATGAAGCGAAGCATAAAAGGCAACGAAAAGGCGTTCGAATCTCGTGTCCTCCGTCGCAACCAGCGCCGCAATGCTCCCTGGATTCGTCTTTCTGATCCTCTCGCAATACCAAGGCAGCTGACTGCACACCTCCTCGTCCGAGTTGAGCAGCTCCTTCTTCGCAAACGACTTCCCACGCCACGCCTGCGTGTAGTTGAGGCTAAGCCCGTAGTCCCTCTGCAGATCGCTTGCGATTTCTCTGGGCTTGTAGTTGGGCGACTCTCGCAGCTTCTCCTTTATGATGCTCGCCACCCACTTCTGATTTGCGAGCCGGTGCCCGTCCCTCCCAAAATCATGCTCGCAAGTATGCTCCTCGTTCAGCGTCTTTATCACCAGCTTCTGCCTGGGAGACGTCACCGAAGCATGTATCCGCCATTGACAATCCTCTGCACTGCACACCGCCGTCACACGCGTCCCATCGTTTTTCAAGAACTTGTACATGAACCCCTTCCCGATGGCGTACTTGTGCAGTGCGTCCCGGAACTCCTTCACGCTCTCGAACGATTGCCCGACCCCGGTGATGAGCTTCTCCCACCCTTCCGACACCTTCAACCGCTTGGTGCCCTCCGGAGTGCTCCCGAACGCGCCGACGCCAAGTGCATCCGTAGCCGCAGCCGCAGCCGCAGCCGCCACAACAACCTCCTTGTTTTCCCTGTAACCTCACCGTGTCACCACCCCTGCATCAATATCATACGAAAGGCCCAACCTACCATCGAGTGAGAGACGACCAAGGCTTCACCTTTTGGAGCTCACTAGGAAAACATCGGTTGTAACCGAGCCCGCACTGAAGTCCACCATGCGCTGCAAGTCCTTGTCGTTGGATATTGTGATGAGAGTTCTTCTGTTGCTGGGAAGCAGGTACTTAACCATGAACGCGCCAGTGTCACACGAAAACATGTTCGCCATCTCCGCCTTCAAATCTTCAAGCTTCATACCGCGATCCACGTCTATGGCATGCGCTTCCCCTCCACAATAGGAGATGCTTCCGTCGGCATTTGTGGCAAACACACCTCCCAATTGGCATATAGCAACGATCTTGCCCTGTTCCATGCCGGCTTGTACCTACTGCGCACCACACACCCACCAAGAGTGGAACATAATAGTGAATCGGAGAGAAAACAACGAAAGAGACTGACATGGATGGTCGAATCAAAAGCACAAGCATGTTGCCCGACCAAATTGGCATCATCATTCGTAAAAAGAGAAACCTTTTCTCTTCAATGTCTCTAAGCAGACACGGAAGGTGCTCTTCCGATCAACAAACACCCACCAAAAACCCGTGAGAAGCCAGCGTCTTCGGAAAAACAAGGACAAAAACTCGAACCCACAATTAAAAAAGGGTAAATGGGAACTTTTGTCGAAGCTCGAAATTTCCAGGGACCTGGTGCTGGTGGTAACCAAAAATACGAGAACTTGGCATAGCAAGCGACCCCCTCGCGAAGACAATTTGAAGTTTCCATGAGCGGAGGCAACAAAAAAACAGAACTTTTACCAAAACTACAAAACGAAGAAGAGGTTAGAGGTCGTTTCCATAAGCCGAATTCTACAAGGGTCTGTAAGCAAGCCGAGAACAAAAGCCAATGGAAAACAGACGAACGGAAAAGCAAAAAAAATTAAACAAAATGGAGGATTAAAAAAACACGAAGAGGCAAGAACTTTACATTTGAGCCCCTTCGAGTTGGACCCTGGAGAATCCTGAAATGATTTCTAGGGTTTCGTCCACCGACAAACAGATGATCAACCCGAACCAGCTTCTCGGCTTGCAGAAGAGTTTTCCCTTCTCCGGATCTGAGCTGGGGTGTTCCTCGAGCCCCTCGCGGGAATCGAGAGGAAGAAAGCCAGGTTTCTTTTCCCAATCACGCACTGGAGTGGAATGGGAGAAGAGAGTGAGGGAGGAGAAGAGAAGGGGCGGCGGAAAATGTTGGGGGCAGAGAGACAGGCTCAGGGGGGAACCAATAATAAAAATAAAATAGCAGGGTTTTCTTCCACTTTTTTCTAGTACGTTTTCTGAAAAATTTTAAAAAAATTAAGATTTTGTTATGGAAAATTTTCCTTTTTTTGGTCTACCTTCTAAAATTTCCCTTCTAATATAATAAAGCCATCTAAGCAATCTTTTTTTTTTTCTGAAATACCTCATATTTTTGATAATTTTATGCTTGTCTGCAAGTACAGTTGATAATAGTAGTATTGATTCTTTTCCATTTTCTACTATTGATTCTTTCAATAGTAGTATTTCTATATTTTATCTTGAAATTAACTGATAATAGGTAAAAAAATTATCATATATTAACTTAAGTTTCATTTCTATATTTAATGTTTCTTAAAAATATTTTAATTATAATTAGGTAACTCTTAAATTGCTTCTTTTTTTTAAATATCACTATTTTAGGCATAACTATAATATCGTTCAAAAAGTTAAAAATTATATTCTAAAGTTTAAATAAATAAATTAAGCACAACAAACAAATCTCTTTCTCCCGATTTAAATTATATATATATATATATATATATATTAATAATATTCTAGAAATCTTATTAAAATATTATCTTCAGTGATATGATAATTTAAATTAAATCTGATTAATTAGATAAGTCCGTAGAATCAACGAACTTTGTGTTTATATATATATATTTGCGGTTGGAAAGGCATTCGATCCCGATGGAGCTCGCACTCGTCGTCCGCTGCCTCTTCTCGCTGCTCCTCTCGTCGGCGGTGACCACGCGAGCCTACAAGCACAGGTCCCTCGACGGATCCGGGGCGGTCGCCGGCTTCCTCGTCCTCGCCGTCCACATCGCCGCTGGTCTCAGGTAGAGGACCCTGCGCCCCCAACCCTATGGAAATGTTTTATTCTGTTGCGTGTGCCGGATGACGTTCTTGACTCGCGTTTCTATCCTTGTCTCTTGGAAGCTACGGGGCGCTAATTCTGGTGTTTTTCTTCACTTCCTCCAAGCTGACCAAGTATGGGGCGGAGATGAAGAAGAAAGTGGATGTGGAGTTCAAGGATGGAGGTCAGCGCAACTGGTGAGAGTTGATTCAGCGATTTTGGAGTCATTTTTAAAAAAAAATTGCGTTTCCAGGATGAATCTTTTCTGGCGTAAACTGAGACTTTGTCTGTGTTGCTTTTGGTCAATTGATTGGGAAGTTTTCCTTTGCCTTGTGGTGTTTCACTTGCACAACTGCGAGCTTTTGGAAGAAATGCTTGACAGAGACTGAGAATCCAACTCTAGAAAAGCTCCTAACAAAGCTTTCACCATCGCTGGTTGTATTCTTCTCGATGAGCGTGAACCTACTCCTCTTGATTGCAATGTATTCTTTATCGATCATCAAAAGTTTCTTGCTACTTGCACATACTTCGTTCCAACTTCATTGATAGGATTCGAACCACTGTAACCGTCCTTCCAAACTTTGCCTCTCCTATCGGAGTTCGTTCATGTAATTTGGACTTCGGAGCTTCAATGTTTTTTGTTGTTGATGTGAGCGTCTCAGACTTGTAGTCTTTCACAGTAAAAGAATCTATCCGGATATTTCATTGATAAGAATAGAAACCCTGCAAATTCTATACTTCCGTAAGTTATGTAATGTATCATCAGTGTTCTGCTGTTTATCAGACAGTAATTCAGCTAGACTTGTACTGGTCAAAGAAAAATCATCTATTTGACAACCGTTCTTGAAATTATGTTTCTTTTGGTGTGAAATTTTCCACAGCCTCTTTTTTCAATGAAAATGCTTTTACCGTATGCAGGATTCAAGTGCTGGTTAATAGTTCAATTGCCACAGTACTAGTTATACTAGTTGGAAAAATGAGTGGGTGGAAAGACAGGTGTTTAGACTCAAAAGAATCAGTTCTCGTTACCAGATTAATTGGTGGCATTATTGGTCATTATGCCTGTTGCAATGGGGACACTTGGTCTTCAGAATATGGGGTCCTTAGCAATGTCCAACCTCGGCTTATCACAAATCTGAAGGTATGTGCTCCTTTCTGCAACATACTGACAATATGGTGCTCCTTTCATAATTAAGTAGTTGCCTTTGTTTTCATAGAAGCCTTGTTTGCTAGAGAAAAATTGGAGGGTATTTTGAGATTTAACTTCTGATAGCAACTCTTCCAATGGTGATTATTGGAGGCTTACAATGATAACTACGACAATATAATTATATTTATTTGTTCTGTGGTTACTGTTCTGACAGAATGTGCCCAAGGGCACAAATGGTGGAGTCACAACGGATGGACTCAAGGCGTCTGTATTGGCTGGGACCATTATAGGACTCACATATTGCATTGTTGGGTTTGTTGCATCTACATGCTCTTTTACTGCCACACTGAAACAACTGCTGGTCATTCCTGTAGCTGCTGCTGCGGGTCTGTGTGGAAGCTTAATTGATTCCTTGTTGGGTGCTACGCTTCAGTTCAGTGGATCATGCCAAGTGCGTAATAAGGTATATTCCCCAAAAGGATCTGCTCCTTGCAAATGTCCTATCTAATTATCTTAGTGAGTAATCTATATCTAATGGTTTTTCAAGATTGTCATCCGGATACTGAATATGATATCCAAAATTGATAAACAGTATTTGAAGTGTTCTATGGACATCAGGAGCTGAACTATAATAGAATTTCTTCTTTTCCCTCCTCTTCTGCAGGTGGTTGGGAGACCTGGACCAACGGTTAGGAGGATCTGTGGGGTTGACATACTTGACAACAATGCTGTGAATTTCATATCTGTTTTGATTACAACTCTACTGACCGGTCTTGCTTGCTCGTACATCTTCTGAATGTAATGGTGGTAGGCAAACATGACGAAGCCCTGACTTCATCCATGTCATAGCTTCTGCTCAATGGAGTTGCGCTCCTCAGTTCCCATCTGCGATTGGTAGTAGAATATGCTCAACCTCTCCCTCATCAACCTGTGATATATACGAGTTGCATCGATGGAAGCATTCTTACAGCCACTCCCTTGAAGCACCTAGAAGACTACCCCCTTGTAAACCTTTCTATCTAGTTTTGTACCTCCCTTTGTTTCAATTTCGAATGTTTTAGGTTTCATTTGTGGTAGCTTGTTCAACCTTCTTTAGAAGCAGAAAAAACACTTCGTATATTAAATAAGAAAAAATTTCATTCACAAAATAGAATAGGATGAAACTACCTTAAAAATCTTTCACCTTATTATTACTTTGAAAATGATTTTTGGTTAAAGTGAAAGTTGTACTAAATTAAACCTTAGTTTTAATTTTATACAAATTCTCATACATCATCATTATTACGTAAGCTCTCGTATATAAATTTTTATCATATTATTTACTATATAATTTTAATATTATTTATTTCATTACTCACAATTGTTGGAGTTAACTTCAGGTGAAATTAAAAACAAATGCATGCTTAGATTTTGTTTACAATTTGATTTACATTTTATCACAAATCCTACCAAAATTAAGGAGCATATTCGTTTAACAAATTTAAAAAAAAGGATAAATTAAAGAAAATTCATTTAAAAATTTCAAACAAAATTCTTTTAAAATAAATAAGTTACAATTTTAGGTTACAATTTTATTTCTAAGTGGAAAATTTTGTGTTTGTATATTGGACCATGAATGATGCTTTCCTTAGTTTCCTAAAACTTTAAAATGGATCTTGAACATAATTTTGCGCTGGTAACTCAAATTTAGACCTTATGGAAAGATATCTATGCAAAGAATACTATCGTTTTGACTATAAATTGACCTCGTAAATTATCTTAAATGATGAATAACACAATATATATTTTAACAATTATTATATTAAGATAATTCTACTACATTAATAAAATTTCAAATCTAAAACCATAATCTCATTTGAAAGTGAAATTCACAAGTATTGTTGACGTTACACAGTAAATTTAACAAACATTTTTTACTCAAACAGAATTTTTATCACTTCACAAATTAATATATCATTATTACTATACAAATTTTCATATATAAATTTTTACTTCATGATTTATTATATACCTTGCGACTATTTAATTAACAATACACCACCACAATATACAATAAATACAACTACAAAATTCTACAACAAACACAACTATAAACACATTTTCCACTGCGACCCTCGCACCTTAAAGAGTGCATGCGAAGCGCTTTTGAGCTCATTATCAATTGACGTCTATAAATTTTAGGAAAAGATCATCCCACCCCTTTTACCGTTTTACAGTTGCTATAGAGCCGCCAAGCATGTTGGTTCAATTTGATTTTGAACATCATAAATTGACAGCTGAATTGTGACATTTGGGATGGCACGGAAAACAGCATTTAGGTACAGCCATATCTGTGCTTTGGGTAAATAATCTTTCCTCACTCCATGGGAACCAAAATATGGATTCAAATTACAGCATAATCAAATACCATATTTTCCCATCTTTATGGCACCACCAACCAACTCATACCTTAATGGATGAGTGTAGATAAACAAGTTAATTTAAAACATTAAAATTAGCTTGGCAACCTGGAACATGAGAATATTGACTAATAAGAGTATAGATTAGCGATTGCAACAATAAAAAAGAAAATTAACATATCATACTTGCAAAAAAATGAATGAGTAGAGCAAATCTAAATCATGATAGATGTAGAAATGACCCAAATTTAAAGAAATATAAGTTAGCATAAAACAAGAAAAAAATAATTTGAAAACTAGTGGATAATTTGACCTCCCAAAGATATGACAAACCACTTAACCCATTTTCTCTCGTCTTATAAAAGACATGTAATGAGTGTTGAAGAACAATTACTAATGTTAAAACAATAAGAGGAAAAATTAAGAAATTTCTAATAAGCAAAGGTTTACACCAAAGAGCTTCCAAAAATCCATAATTATTTATCTTAGTTATGGATAAAATAACTAAAAAAATTTAAAGAAGAATAACCTAATGTGTGCTATTTACTGATGATATAGTTCTAATTGACGAAAGTAATGTAGAAAATAATTTCAAATTAGAATTGTGAAAAAGTACAATAACGTCCAACGAATTTAGATCTAATAGGTTGAAATCAGAATATATAAAGTGCTTATGCAAACAAGGTTTGGTGAACAAAAACAGTGGCATTTAGTGATTTGCTCACGAACATAACAAGGTTAACACGTGTGCTTCAATATGGTTTTAACATTTTGGAGTCCTTTCTGGAGCAAGAACAACTTTCATGCAAGCAAAATAAACACTAATAAACTTCATCTCTTCTGCAGCCTTTTGATATCAGAAAAAACAAGTATCAGTGAACAAGGGGCAATCGAACAGCGATTATAAGACATTTAAGTACCCCAACCGTCCTGGCTATCGCTTATTAGCGCCCAAGACAGTGAAATTATATATAGACTCAAAATGATAAAAAAAATATCAAAATAACGGCTAACTAAAGTTAGCACATACCATAGGAGCTGCCATTGGTGTCACAAGGACTGGTGTTTTTCCGGAAACTGGCTGAAAAGCTGCGGCAGACTCAAGTTGTACCCAATTCATACGGCGCTTCTCCTCCAAGGCAGCACGTTGTCCTTCTTCCTCATCAAATTTTCCCTGGCAAGCTGAGAACAGATCTTCATCCATCTCAGAAAATAGCTTCCTTACGTTCAGTGTAACGTTTAGAACTGCCTGGTTCCAATGGTTTTTAGTGTTCCTCTCCAAGGCAGGGAATATGATAGGCATGATCACATCACGGTTAGGTGCAATCAACCCTAAAATATGGTCGTTATTCCACAAGAACAGGGCTCTTTCAGCAACCTGAAAGTTTAAGGTATAGCTAAAATGCCTAAATATGAAATGAACGCGGTACACAAAACAAATATTTAGCCATAATACAATCTGTTCCAATAACGAGAAAATTACATGGATTTCAATCGTTACTATTTTGAAATTAAATAAAAAATGGGGAATTTAATGATTATCGAAGTTCAACTCAAAACCAATTGGTAATGAATGAAAGAGTTTTATTATATATTAGACTCAATTCAGTCCTTTTAACCAATATATGATTATTCCAACACTCCCTTTTACTCTTATTTTTATATCTACAAGTGTATAAACTAATTCTAATGTCATATTGAAATTCAACTCAAAATTAATTGGTAATAAGTGAAATAGTTTTATCATATATTAGGTTTTTTTAGTGGAGCATGTGCAGGTGTTTTAAAAAGAGAGAGAGAGAATGGGAAAAGAGTAGAAGTAAAAAAAATTGTGGAAGCAGAATCAAAACACAAAAACAAAATAAGATACACAAAATCTAAATGATACAAAAATAACAAATATTTTAAAAAAAATTAAAAAATGCTTTACATGGTGTTAGATATGTCTACAATCTCTAATCAGATGCAACAAAGATATGGTTAAGTCCTTCAAGAGTTCAAGGCATTACACATAGCTCGGCATTTCCCAAAAAATGGACAGGCAGCCAGACACCTGGCTTAACAACTATGACTGAGACAGATATTATATTCTGTATATGACATCGAACACCATAACAGGTTTCACATTTATAACTTCTTTGTGCTTTATTAATACTTGTTTTCCCATTAGTCAGCCTAGTTCTTCAAGTCTTTGCCAAGGCAATTTATTTTGTATTAGTACACAAGTTTAAAACATGACATGAACCTCAAAAGAATTCATTGCTTTCAGATATAGGTCAAGTACCACTTAAGATTCACTTCTTAAACATTGACAAAATTATTAATTAAAAAATGAAAACATCGACAAGTGGCCATTAGATCTGGTGCAGAACTACGATAAGTGATAAGTGATATCATATGCTGTAAGCATCCTTCTGAGTCTTCGGTGTTATTGATAATTATGGTGGAAAAAAAGTAACAACGTGATATACGACTTTGGTTACTTGTCAACAAGCAAAGACAAAAAACAAAGGCAGCATCAAGCCAATGTATTTCATACCATATTTATTTATTTTGCTTTCAAAATAAAAATTATGATGTTCAAGAAGAAATTTCTACAAGTACAATCATGTGATTTAACTTAGAATTCATGCAAAATAACCCTATTAAGATTTTCAAATGCACATTCAGCACATACATATAAAACCAGCAAGCAATTCTTGGAGAATAGTCATATCCAAACAAAAACTACACCACATTATATGTTAATGAACGACCAATTACAAGAAGTTGGCTTATTTCCACAATTTTTTACTTGGTAAGGTGATCACCATACTGGTGCAGTAGTATTAACAGCAAAAGTGTTCCAAAAGGTTTGATTTCTCCACTAGAACCTCCACAAACTTATAATCCAATTGTTTGACATAACTTGCTAAAACTTTAATAATGGAATGCAACCAAGTAGATCATTTTTATGTTTGTTGAGAACCACAAGTCAAGTTGATGAATGGGCCATCTAAACTTCTCCAAGAAAAGATCAAGTCAATAGAAATTTCACAATGAGTTAATGATTTCAGAGACAAAGTAAACAAACAAATGCAGGTTAAAAAGTATAGGAACCTGAAAATGGGAGCTGTTAATGCAATATCCAATGCGTCGGAACAAAGGGACCATGACTTTTTGGAACTCAGCCATGTTAGTTGCTTCCAAAATCTCCTCCAATTCACTTAAGAACATGACTTCCTTCTGAGTGTTTGTCACGGGCCAATACCTCAGCAGTCCACGTATTACCGTGTTCACTAACTTTGGTTCCTTCTCCACAAATTGAATTACACAATACGTTAACTGTTGAAGATAAATGCCTACAGTTTTGGGTTTATGTAAAGGAATCAATGCCCTCCAAAGAAACATCTTATGCTCCTCCTTCAGGGGCAAAGCAAACCCACTAATTACACTCCCAAAAACCTCCAACAACTCAGCAATCCCATTGTGTCGTTCTGTCTCAAAGACGAACCTGTAGAATATATTGCTGACCGACTTACGGATAAAGGGCCTGTTAATCATAAATTTTCCATAAATCCTATGCAAAATAGTCTTCAAGCATTCCCTTTCTCTTGGATCCTCAGAATCAAATAGGTCGAGTAATCTCAAAATGAATGTATGATCAACATACTTTTTTGCAATTTTTGCATCAAGAGATGACGATGCAATGGATTTGAGCAGTAACTCATAAACGATTTGTAAATGTGACCAGGCAGGATCAAACTTCGGCTCATCATCATCATTCTCCCCACCAGAGAAGTTTGAATGACAAGTGGGTGGAAAGGCCCTAAAGAGGTTGGCAGCAAACATCTTAATGCTAGCAGCAATTACCTGCTCACTGAACTTGGAAGTTGCAACAGAAACATATTCCACCAGCTCTATGAGTGTCTGCCTCTTCAGATCCTTCTCCGCGGTGTTGCTATTGGGATCTCCAAAATCAAACACAACACAGCAGAGATTCACCTTGCTGATGAAAAGGTTCATTTTTTCCTGGCTAGGAACATCTTTGAAAGACACAAAAGGCTCGATCCCAGAAACAACACTGGATGGAAATACCGCAGAAGACATCCGTTTTGGGGTGGTGGTAGTCCGGTTAGACACATCATTGACGCTGCTCGTCCTTTGGATCAAGTTACCGGTAACAGTTGCATTGCCATTACAGCTGCTAGATACAGGATCGGAAACCAAATCGGATTTGGATGATTTACGAGGCAATTTGCTTAGAAACTGTTTCCACATGGTGAATGAAGTTCGTAATTTGCTTTGGAAAAAGCTCCAAGACGCCTTGGATTAAGAACGTACAGGGCAGGGACGGGGCAACAAAGTTGAAAATAGCTAACAAGAGCGGCAGCAGGTACCCCTTGGATCTTTGGAGAAAACCAATACAGAGAATGATAAAAATAGGCCTAAAAAGAAGCCACATTTATATCATAAAGACGATAAAGAAAAAAAGGCAGTCCGCTTCCCCTTCCGCGCATGGAAATCCCAACTTTGGCACTTCAAACTCGTGGAAAAGGGAGAGGAGGGGAGGGACAGAGATCTAGGCACCGAAAACAAAACCATTTTAAACCTAAACACATGATCATATCAAAAAAAGAGAGAGCACATTTTTCAAAACCTAGCTTGAAAATCCACCAATGTCGATGCCACGATCTCCTTAATCGAACCAAAATTCCAGAAGCGGAGCTCTAAAACCCTAGATTTTCCGTGGTGGAGGCATCAGAAAGCAAAACCAGAAGATCTGGACACCCGCCTTCGTCCCACTCAGATCTACCTACTCAACCATCCACGCAACCGTCCGTGACGCCTTCCTTCCACCAGAGCTCTCCTTCCACGAGAAACGGAACTCGAGGAGCTGCAGAGGAAGAAATTGGTCCCGCATTTGTCTCCCCTCCCCCCGTCCCTCTCTTCTCCGGCTTTTTTTTTTTTTTGATTTCCCCTGCATCACCGCCGAACAGCCAAACAACTACAGAGGAGTAGCAGGCGAGTCCGGTCACCGCCTCCTCGACAAGACAGCGAGCGGTGCTATCGTGCGCCGGCGGAGCGTAGCGGGATCTCTGACGTTGAGTTGTCCACGTCACGTGATCTGTAGCATCCATCGCGATGATACGGTGACTCGCGGTGCGCGTGTGCGCATGCCCTGCCCCGCGCCTGGGCGCGTAGTCCTGACCCGTCGTTGTTTAGGCCGTACCAACCTCTGTGTGCTCGTTCCTCCGCGCCGCTTTACGTGTCCTGGTGGTGGCGAGAATTTTCAAAATTTTACAAATTTTAAGTTAATTTTTTTTTATAGAAAATTATTATTTAAATTCTTTATAGATTTATAATTACATCTTTTTAACACAACATCAACGTACTTGTCAATAAAAACTTAAAATAAATAGCCGTAACGTGATATATTACGATAAAAAAAATTGAATATATATTATATACAAATGTAATTTACTTTTTATTAAATCGAACAGAAAAAAAAAAATTATGTTCACCTTTCATTTTTCCCAGATTATAGAATTATACCATGAATTTTGATGTGTGCACGGTCCATGCGCAACCAGTTGTAAACGGTAAACTAACAAGTTAGACTGTATCTATTTAAAGGAAAATGATATTTCACTAATATTATTATTTCTAGTTATATTATTTTAGACGATTTATATTAAGCAAATTCATATAATTATAAAGTAACTGTACTTCGATAAATATCATAATTATATAAACTTACCTTATATGATTAAACTAAATTTAATCTAAATTATCTAAAAGTGACACTACTAGAGATAAAAGTGTCATTAGAGAATCTGTTCTCTTATTTAAAAGGTAAGATAAGATGAGATTCAGATTTATTAAAAAAAATTACGATTTACGATGTAAACTTTTAATATGATATTTTTATATAAAATGTTAAAATTATTAAATAAATATTATTATACATAAATAAGATACATAAAAAAAAAGCATACAGTAAATACAATTTAAACAAATAAATCTTTCAAGTTAAATCTAGTCATTTAATTACATCATTTTGACTACAACATAAATAAAGCAAATAATATTGGAAGGGGATTGGGAGATGGAAGATAAGAGTGGGACGAAAAAATGGATTGGAGTGCAACAAGTGGTGTAGCGGATTGAAATATCCTCTGCACCATTAGCACTTGCTTAACATCAAGAGTACAGGAACAAAACTACGGCGGTAATATCAAGAAACCAAGGCCACCAACAATAATATAGCCCACTTCAGGTTTAGAGCGTATGCTTACAGTTAGAATGCTTTATCTTATTTTGCATCAAACTATTTCTTAAAACAATGCCGGATGGAGCCTACTGGTATGCTGTTATGAACGAGCAACAAACAACATTCTTTGGATACATGTGTTCATATATATTATGTGTGTGTGCGTGTAGATATATATATATATATGTATGTATGTATGTATGTATAAAAGTTAACCCAAACAAAAGCTGACTTCCGATTACAACACCGATCGGAACATTGCCAATACAAAGTATCAAGCACAACAGCATTCATTATTTCCTACTCTCCTAGCAAAACAGGAAAAGAAAACTATGTAGAAAAGATAAAACAGCCTCTGTACATCATCGTCTTTATCTTAAAGCAAACTGCAGACACGGAAACTCCCAAACCATTTTGCGCTGGAGGAAGAACTCTGACGCACCTTAGCTTGGAGCTGTAGCCAAAAAAAATTGAAAAAACGTCAGAATCGATTATTAAATAGATCAATTTTCTAACCTTAAAACAGAATAAGACTAAATAGTCACACAATAAGCCAAGTATTCTATTTCTATCTAATGTATAACAAGGTTCCTTCAGATAATTATGATACATCGCGAAATTGGTAAGAGAAGACAAACTTATTGGCTGGCGTAAGATAATAAGAAGTCTCCAATCGTCCCGTGTTATTCTTGGCTGGGAATGATTACTTAATACTGCTCAAATAAATAATCAATACCCAACAAAACAAAAGTTGGCAAAGAACCTCATGTCTAAAAAATGCGCCAGTTGTTCCAGGAGAACCACCTTAATCAAAGAAGAATCAGGTGGCCACCTACCATAATTGTAAAAAGATGGCAACCACGTATTTCGTCCACATAACACTGATAGGGCCAAACCTCTTCAACAAAAGGTTATCAAGCAGAAAGCTTCACCAAAGTATTTTTGGTAATTGTAGTAGTAAAAACAAATACTAGACACTGTGATTAAAGTAACTAATCCAAGCTCAAGAATCTAACCTAAGCCTTGAAAATTAAATTGTTCAGCACTCAGACCAGAAATAAATGATACCTAGGTTGACAACCTCTGAACCCTTCATCAATCGGAGACGCCTGCATGATTCAACAAACATCCTGCAAACAAATGATACATATGTATAAGGCATCCACCAGCTGCATTTGCAGAAAATGTTAACCACCAAACCTTTATTGGGTCAGTAGCATGAATGATTTATGGAAACTCAACGTAAAATTATTTGTATGGACGATTTCACTTCAAGAAAGGAATTCAGAACCAATAATTTTATAGTGTGTAAATAGAAATTTGTAGAGGTTCTTTTCGGATCTTAGATGCTATTAAGGAAATTATGCTTTATATGGCACTTGGATTTGAACCTATCCAACTGCAAACCTAGATATCCTTAGCGAATACATCAAAAGATATATTATATACGTCATACTGGTAAAATTTTAAATGATGGCATCAATAGATTCATATACGTGATGTTGCTGCATAAGGCAGTAAAATTACATCTAGCAGTTCTGAAATGTGTGTGGATTACCTTAATATGAACTCACACATTGCAAATTATAAAATCAATTACGAACTTAACAATTATTCGACATTGCAGATCTAAATAAGCAAATATGTAATACAGATTTCAGATCGTTCAGATTCCAGATCCATATGGAAATACAAAATCTAAGTACAAACTATATATTTGACATCCAAAATTATTTGGCACTATACAGACTTATGTAAGCAGAACTTACTTCCATGGGACATCTCCAGCCAACATCCAATCCCCTTCCTTATCCTCATATGTTGGAACATACTCCGTTCCATTCACAGGATCAACAAGCTTCCTATCGTTCAAGTTATAACCTGTAAAATTTGATCATAAAACCCATTACCATGAGATTCGAACAAAAACAATCAAAAGAAGCTTCAGGTAGAACAATGGGCCAACATAAATTAGCTTACGTATTTTAAAGCAAGAGAACATCTCCTCAAGGGCCACCAACAGTGGCTCGTAACCACCATAATTTTCGAGGTCTACCTTGCGCAGGTATGGTGCACCATCCACTGCCACCTTCACATAAGTACAGCTCTTCAGAGCATTCTTCCTGAAGGACCTGACTGGAGGCCACCCAACTAGTTGTGCCCTAAAAAGACACAAGAAAAGTAAGAGAGCAGCACTACCGATAAATTCAAAGCAAAACAAAAAATAATTATTTCGAAAGCACCGACCAAAATTCAAATCCCGCTTTTTTGACACACAGACAAAGCAAAAAAAGGAACATTTTAATGATTCCATAAAAATAAAATAGTCATCTACCCTAGGAAGCTATCCTAAAAGGCAGAATCAGGCACCAAGGTAGGTGAACGAGGTGAATTACTCGGAAAAGAAAATTTTCCTGCAGAAATCAGACACGATCGTATGTATCATGGACTACAGAAATCAAAAGCCACCGTGTTCCCTTCCCCAAACTTCACAATCCTGTTTGAAGCAAAAACAAACAAGGCAACAAGACGAGATATTCTTCTAAAAACATCTTCCGAGCAACTAGTACTCACTTGGATGCAGGAGGCTTTCCGGCATCCGAGACCTTGGACTCCCTGGACTGATCCGACCCACCGCCGCTCCGTACAGAATCGGAAAACCCTCTCTTCCTCTCGCCCTCCCCCCCACTCCTCTCTCCACCGCCAGGCAACCCCAGCGTGAGCTCCGTCTCCTCGAAATCCAGACCCGACTCCGCCGACTTCTCCGCCTCCGCCATCTGATCCCCGATCACCACGTGTTCTCGCCTCTCCTCCTCCTCCTCCTCCTCCTCCTCCTCCTCCTCCGCCCGGGTAAAGCAGTGCGGGCTTCGCACTCCGCGTGGTGGAGTTTATAGATGCCGTCTGCATTAAATAATCGACCAATACGGAGGCGACACCTAGGCGTCTGATTCCCTCGGTGGTCGCGCATCGTCCGTGTTGGTGAGCGACAGCAAAAAAAAGTGCGTATGACTTGGCGGGGCCCGCCCCTGTCTCCTCCGTCGTCTCCATTCATGTTTTTTTAATGTTTCCGTCGCACATTCAGATGCCTTTTTTTTTTTTTAGATAATTCTAGGAAGTTTCGAAGACCATAAGTTTCGTCTAAACAAATATCTTAATCGTTAAAACATTTATTTTCTTCCAACTCTAACTTCTCACCTAACGTAACATCTACAAAATATACATGTCAACTAAGTCAAATATTTACTTTTTTATAGGTTAACAAAAATTCTTTTACTATTTTTTCTTTGATAGGTATAGTAAAAAAATTTATTATCAATAAATCATTTATTAAAATATACATTTCGTACAATAAAAATCTATACAAATTTCGTTTTGTAATCAAATGTCAACTTTTATCTCTTTCATTTTTTTCAATTTTATATTTAATGCTAAAGTGATATCTTTCGAAATTCAAAATTTCGCTAATTCGGTAAAATTATTTTAAAGTAATAATTTAAAAAAAAACATTAAGATTTATATTTCAGTATTTTCAAAAAAAAAAAATTAAATTTCAATAAAAGTTACAAAAACTATTATCTTATCACATATCGTCTTTTTATAATTTTTGTTACATGTCTAATGAGTTTTCTGTCATGTTATTGTTTTTTTCATTTCGAAATTCGCAATCAAAAGAAATAATAATAATAAATTTTAAATTATGCAGGGAAGCGAAGGCCGCATGGCGTGGGGGGGTCCCACGGGAGCAGGCATGTGAGCATATGCCGGACGGTCGGCGGCCTGTTCCCTCGCCTTTCGCTTTCCCACCTCCCATCCCAAATCAACTAATTATTACCCGCACTAATATTTAATTAATTACTCAACTAACCACGTACTCAACACCGTCACGGCGTCACCAAGCTTTGCTCGCACTGTTATCGTTTGAAACTTTTAAAGCACGTCCTAATTCATTGTTTATGCGCAATGAAACGAATAAAGCGGATGCCCTCGTTCATTGATTGCTCCCGTAAAATCTACTTATCTACCACCACCGAAATATTAAAAGGGCATTTGTACATGTATAATTAAATAAAAATAAATTAATAAAAATTTATTTCTTATGTCTTATTTGTATCTATGAAATTTACGAACATGTAAATAAATTTAATTTCCATAAATTATCTGTTTGTATTCACGAAATTGAATTCAATTTATTTTCATCAATACTATTCACTCTTCTTGTGTCTTATGAAAATCGAAAAGAAAATTTTTAATTTTTTTTCATTATTCAAATATTAAAAATTTGAAAATAAAAAATTTTATGAGATCATGTGTACTTTATGAAAATTTAAAAAAATTTATATTTAATTTTAAAAAAATTAAAATATTTTAGACTTTTAATATTTCAATAATAAAGAAAATTTTAAATTTTCTTTTCCATTGATTTCCAGCCCCCGTACAGAAATGAAGTATGGACTTATGAGATCTGAATCATATGAAATTCAGCTAACTCAAACTTTCTCATCTGCTTCCATTTGACCGTGAGAATTTCTAATTCTATTCAATTCTAATAAATACACAAACACATTTATATTAAATTCATTTCTTCCTAATTCAATTCTGCTCAAAAAATAAATTTCTATCAACTAATTCCACATATACAAATGCATCCTTAGTATAATTGGGGCTCGTTTGTGCACGCAAAAATGAAATGACAAGATTGATTTGAAATGATTTGAATTTCAACGTAAAGTTATTTGTGCACATGTTACAATTGAATTAAATTAAATAATAATTATTTCATGTAAATTAAATAATATTATTATAATTAAAAAAAAAGGAATTTTAAAAAAATAATACACAAGTCTTTCTATAATAATGTTTGAAATAGGAATTTTAAATAAATAATGTCTAAAATAATAAACAAATCATTATCATTTTAAAGGAAGATCAGATATTTCCATTTACCCACATCATTGTCGTTATCTCTTCACGCATTTTATCTACAATGTCTTTTCTCATAGCTTGACTTGATTCAACATCATAATCTTCAAATTTATTAAACTAGCTGGATCAACATTACTTCCTGTTAACTCCGTGCGACGACAACTTTGTAAGGCGATCAGCAGTGCGAAAGGGGAGAAGGGGAGATCGACAATACAAGGGGTGCACCTCAACTTCATCAAAGGGGGGAAGGGGAGATCGACAGGGGGTGTGACGCCCAACTTTGCATAGGAGAGATCGACAAGGGCGGCCCGACGTCACACACGAGAGATCTACAAGGGATCGATAACTACGTGCAGAGGTTGCAGGGCGGGCACGAGAGTTGGCGACACACGTCGAAGGCGAGGTGCAACGTAAATGAAATCAACAAGGTGAAACCCTGATTTCATTTCTATCGGTGCACACTATGTGAACAATATCACGGAATCCGACGAAAATGAATTCCCTCGTGTACAAACAACATAGGGCTGGGAAATGAATTCATTTCATTTCCACCCTATACAAACACCCACTTAAAAGTATTTCAAAATTTCACTGATGTAGTAGAATTATCTTAATGTAATAATTACAAAAAAAAAAGTGTAATTAAAAGCATTATCAGATGATTATTCTTTGAAATATCAAGGTCCCGTTGAGCACTTGAACCAGGAAAGCGAATTTAGCAAAATCCCTACGTACCATCTCCAACCTAATAACAACAAATTTCGAGATTTTATTAACATAATATAAGATTATTAAAGATTGAGATTCAACTTGATCAACTAGATGGTAAATGCATAGATGAGATCGTGTACCTGAATAGTGAAGGAACTTTTCACCATCACGTGGTCGCAAATCTATTATCATTGAAAATCAGAATTCGAATCTATAATATCATCGAAGTCTTAATTTTGCAAGTATAAAATCATTATTCCAAGGATCAAATGACAAGAGACATGAATTTTTGATATAAAGGAGAAAAATGTGAATGACGAGATGTTGCTGCAATGAAAAATGGGGAATGCAACTTATTGTTAAGCCCTAAAATTTACCCTTGTCCAAAATGATTCCAATATGTAATGCATATCAAACATTGGGATTTCTTGATCATATGCGACTTAATGAATTGTGGAGATTGTGATCAACGAAACGTTCCATGTGTCAAGCATTTTTGAGCTTACTTGTTCATCCATCCAAGACACAGAGCATGTTAGGAACAGTCACCGCTCCTCAAGCTTTGCAACAACTCCAAATATCCAGGCTCATCAGGATTCATGTACCTGTTACAAGTAACAAACATGGACAATCCATGAGAAGAGATGGTGGATGGTATGTAAAATCTGCCATCGCAGTGTATATAAACTTGGCAGATGAAACATAAAACATTTGATACCCATGACGGAATAGAAAATCAATGATAACCAGGTTGCAATTTGGTTTGAAAAATTCCATTCTTCGTATGACGTTTGCTATTTGGGCCATGGACATCAACTTGAAGCTTTCGACCTCTCCATCTGTGACATATTCAGAATGTTGCAAGTGTTCTTTTACATAGAGATATAAAATTTTCTAAAACATTTCCAGTTATGATCGCAACTACGAAAACAACCACAAACGTGTGAGAATTTGAGAAAATCTTCCAGTACAGATAAACCAGTGGCATATAGAATAATCTTGCAAAATGGCAGCATAAATACATGTGCTACTTGCCTTCATTCACAGGGAGAAATTCATCTGGGAGTTTAAGGTCATAACAGAATAAGACATCTCTTTTATACCTCAGACCTTCAATATCAATGTATGAAACTGCACCCACTGGAATAGCTCTGAAATAAATTGACATCATAATTTAGCAGATAACACAACCACACAAGGTATGAAACAAAATAAAAATTATAAAAAATAAGACTGCAATTATTTGGGGAGCAGGGTAATGAGCAATTATAGAACTTTCCTTTTTCTGCTCCTGCACCCCTGTTCCCCATATATACAACAAGAAATGCCACCAAAAGTTATGGGGGAAATGTGAACGACCAAAAAGCCTTGGATTTTGCTAATGATTATTGTTGTCCAGAGACTTTGACGCAGAGCAGTTATCAACTAATTTGTCGAAGCAACGCCTCAAGAGAAAAAGCTTGCACAGACCTATCCGAAATGGATGCCGGAATGCCTGCTTCCTCCTTGCATTCCTTTATAATATTTTCTTTGCAAGAGATTCCGTGGGGCTGCATTAGACAAATAAATCAAACAAATCAATTCATCAAATTGTGTATTAAGAAAACCAAGACATGTCAACTTAGTTTTAGATAAATACACATCATTATTAATGACTGTATGACACAGGAAAGCTAAGAAATGCTAAAAGTTAAATTACTTGGTATAGAGAATTATCACGCTAATAGCATACAAAGTTATGGGAATCTATATATATATAGCAAAATTGTTGCATACCATGCCACCTGCAACAAGATGATCGAGCATTCCAGGATAGGCGGACTTTGTGCAACTTCTTTTTCCTACCCATAGAAATTTTTGACCATCCCTTTCAACATATCCGTTCATATGAACACCGTAAGCCTACCATCTCAAGGGAAAAAAAACAGAAAGTAGTTTTAAGTGGAAAACTATGACAAATCTATAATTTCTTCATTTCAATCATCATTCAGACACGGTGTAAGACTACAAAAAATTGTACATTTAATGGACTGGAAATTTGGGGTATCCTCACAACTCAACAAAAACATAGAGCCTTTGACAAATCACTAATAAAAAGGATAATTTTGAAACTAAATGATACTTAACGGATAAAAATTATATTTTGAACATTCATCAATGCTAAACTTACAAAATAGACTGTGGCTTTAAAATTATAGAAAACAAGAAATTTCTGAGATAAATTCAGCAATATGAGAACATTTTCATCTAGATAATGGTACAAGTAACATTAAACCTTTATGCCAAAGTATGGAGCAGCTGCACGTTCCAAAGAGAAATATGTTGGCATTCCAAATGACGAAGTGACAGGATAAAGCTGGTAAACCAAAAAATACGATCGTTAGAAAAGCCTTAAAGATGGAAGAAATTTGACAATAACAGTTAGATACAACGGAAATAAAACAAAAATAATCATGCTGAAGAAAGCTTCTAGTTAGAAATTTGGTCAAACTGGTTTTTTTATAGCATTCACAAGAGCTTTAAATGAAATGTTTAACAGAAACACAAGATCAGTATAGGTAGTTCCAAGTCAACTGTCAGGTTATGGCATCATAATCAATTTAACTACCTCATTTCGTATACCAGGAATTAATCCTTTCAGACATTTGATTACATCACCGACAGCAGAAGTTCTATGCTCTGATGTCATGAGTGATGCATGAAGGGTAACACAACTATTCATATGATCCTTATTCTTATCTTGCATGATAACAAAGACGTCTTCAAACTTTGAGAGATGTTCGACAAACCTGAATAAAAAATCCAAATAATTTCACATTTGCAGTTAAATAGCTAAAATGAGTACAATCCATATCCTGAGATGATATAGTCTACTACCACAATTGCAATCAAAAAACACGGTTAACTTGAATGGCTAGAAATGCTGAAATCCAAATTACCTATTATGAATGTATCCAACAACATCACCTTCCACCAAAAAAGGGAAGAATTCTGACTGCAATTCCTATAGAGAATGGAGTAATATATCAGACATCATTTCAAACTTGCAAACATTGGCAATCAACAACAGAATGACACAGATTGAACTACGTCACCAACCAAACCACGATTGCAACTCTGTACTCTCCAAGAGTAGCAAATATGGCCATCATCAGCTCCTACTGTTGTAGCCCAATCATCAGATGCAACATGAAAAACGTTATCCCAGGTGAAGAAGCCCCTACTACAGCTCATGGAGGTGCTGGAGTTCGATTTTGGCAATGGAGAGGCCACATGAGAGATTCTGTGTGGAATAGGGAAGTGGCGGAAGAAGGTGGTGGCAATTGGGGCACCATGGAAGTGGATGACATGTGTAAGGCAAGCATACATCTTTCCACCTGTGGTTTGTGATATCGACCAAATTTCAGGTTCTTGTTGTCTACCTAAAAATGTTGATAGATTTTAGGATTTTCTAATAGTAGTAACACTTTAATTGAATCTATTACCATTTATCTTACAAACCTTTTTTTACCTTACAACAGAGGAAAAACCATTTGTCATTTTTCAAAAAAAAATCACTTATTGTTAGTTATGATTGTTATTATAGTTTTTTAGAAAACTTTATTTAAAAGCAATACTATTTACGACTTGTAAGTTATGTAAATACAAAAAATTATTAAGAAATCCTAATACCATTTTAAAAAAAGTTATTTTAATAGAGACAAAATGGTTTCGACTGAAAAATGCACAATTAAATAGACTAACACAGCATTTGAAATTGCAGTTTTATCACAACTTTTTCACAAAAAGACTTTGCAAAACATGTCACTAAATGCAGAATTTGGCTTTTGTTGAAATGCAACTTATGTTTTAGGTCAAATTCAATACTTGTCGGATAATTGATGAAAGTCAGCTTACAAAAAATAGTGAAAAATATTATCCCATGTTTCTAAGGCCTATCCACGTAATTTTTCATATTTGCACGAAAATAATGAAAAATTTGTAAACAACACTACTTTCTAGTAAGATAGCATCTTTGAAAAGATTGTAATCTTATTTGCTGTTCAAAATAATATCTTAAACTAGTAAATTTATGGGAGCTCCTAACCAAAAATTTCTTGTGATTGGCTCTATAATACTTTTTGCAATATCCCAACCTTTATTCTTTATTTATAAGCATTTTTGGAAACAATTACATGATTTGCACCCCATACCAATTTCAAAAATCATATTGTCTCCTTATCAAATGTCATTATATTAAATTGAAGCAGAGCTCACCTCCTATTTCTGGATCTATTGATGTGCGACAAGTGCCCCCCCTTTACATGCACTAGTTGTACCTGAACAATATCAATGATGAGTGAGTAACCAGAAATGATCATCTGAAATCAAGCAGGTGTTTAACCAAGTATCTAACTATTGAAGCAAATTACGCAAATTCACAACATTGAAGCAAAACCTAAAAACACTTAGAGCTCTTGACACATATTCCAAGGTCAAAATAACATAAACACTGAAAAGTAAAAATAGTTCAAAGAATAGATTGATTTCATTAAACAATAATAGAATTCTATATACAAAGGTTACATGAAGAGAATTTCTACATGGCAAATAGTGTGGAATAAAGCACACAAGTAATCTTAGGATCCTTATAAGAATCTAAGAGGCCCAGTCCACAGCAGACTCAAACATAACAATAAACAGATAGCTACAATAGGCAATGAACAGACAAGAACTGTAATGATTATTACAACAGTAAGTGTAATGACTATTAGATGATAATGACATGGAAACACAAAAAATGATCAATTTCTTTGACCACACGGTATGCAAGTACAAACATTGATCAATTGACTTGATCTTCCACACTTGAATTAATTAACACCACCACTTGTGACAGATGTTCAACAAGTCTAAAATAATGATCCAATTGTGGACATCAATATGCACAATTGACAAAGACGAGCACTTGCGAACATAAACACTAAAAGATTTGCAAATATAAGCAGACATTGACACAAATACCTACAAATCCAAATAAGCCAATTACAACTTGTCTACAGTTTTTGTGATCACCAAGTGATCTGACTCCGTTTGAGCTAGACAAGCTAACTGACTCAACACACTCAGATTGTTTAGAAGGCTCAACCTGCAAAACAGTGGGCAAGACCGGCTGATTGGTGATTGATCAAGCCTCCTCCAATGCTTAAATCAACAATGTGCATTAAGGGAAAAAGATCAAGTTTAGGGTAGGATAAATGTACCATAACATTGCCTTTACTAGGGTATTTATATCTGAGGGTAGATGGCGGTAGTAGTTGGAGACCAAGGAATTCCATTACATTGTGTAACTTTGCTATGGCGAGTGTATATCGATCAATTGGCAACCACATTAGCATCCCAACAATCAATTGGCAACCACATTAGCATCCCAACAATCAATTGGCAACCACGTCAGCACCATGCATCGATCAATGGACACTTCGTTACAGGTTTGACCTGCTCTCTAGGCCTGCCTGGCTGGTTTGGCCCTACCAACTTGTCCTCTTAAGGGTGGTTGGGTTTTCCTAAATGAACAAGGTGACCAAGATGAGCGAGGCAGTTTCTCAACCCAAGTTATTCATGCTACTAAGATGACTAAGGCAATGGGCACATGCATGATCTGCATGACTCAACATGACGATTAAGGAGATGGCTACTTGGTGGGGTTATGCAGGGTGTTGGTCTGACTGGCAACCCTACATCACCATGAATAGTAACAATCACCATCAAAGCATTCAATAATATTGACAAAGCAACATCGTTTAGTGTTGAGACATGCTTATGGAGAAAACCGCTAATATATTGACAAAGCAAGACCGCTCAATGTCAAAACTGACATGAGAAAACACAAACAAAAGTTAAAGGTTGATCATAGATATATTGATATTTTTCCTTCTCTTGTTTTTTTCCATTTTCTTCTTCTCCCTTGTATCACCTACTTTTCTTTTCTTTTTTTTCTTGCTTCAATCACTTCTTTATTTTTCCACAAAGAAAACTCTCTCTATAGTTTTTTCATATTTTTCACTTGCATGTCATCCAAAAATTCATATTTACTTATATGCCACTAAAAATTTATTGCTCTTACTAGGATATCCTTGCATTTAATGTATGAGGGAAACGATCGTTACATAGGAAGTCCACAAGTTGACTACCATTTCTTAGTGCATCTAACTTATTACGTTGTGCATAATCCCTAATGTGCAATCCTTGATAAGATTTAAATCATTTAGCTCCCAACTTTACGTGCATACTTCAAAAACAAACTACCACTAGGACTCATCGAGAATTTCCTAGTCATTACCGGGCCTGCAAATTCTTATAAGTAACTTGACAATTTAACATACTAACTACGATTCATGAGCGAGCCTATATTCTGACCATGACAATACATGCATTCGGTCACCATGTGCCTTTTTTGCCAGGACACGTATTTGATTGATTACTAATCTGTTCACACATGCCTTTTTTATACTTTACTATCAACGTATAATAAAACATGCAAGATTTTTAGTAGCATTTAATCATCCAATGTCTGAAGTTTCCAGGTGTGTTAACCACGACACTGTGCCAACGAACGGTAAAAAATGATCCGATTTACTCACCTTCTCTTCAACCAACAACCGCAATGTTCACCAAACTGGAACTCATCACCAGAGCCTTTACCCTTGCCCCGGCCCCTCCCCCTCCCCCTCCCCCTCCCCCTCCCCCCCGATCTTGGACTCCGTGCTTCTAGCGACGAGCACGGCTCAAAACCCCGCGTAAGTACCGGAGATTGCCGGGCGTGGCTTCGTGCAGACGTGCGGTAGATCGAGAAGTCAGGGGCGGAAGGAAAACGCGGATCTCCGGCTTCTTTTCACCTCCGGCACTCACGATTTTCGCTCCATTTCCCCCTCTCCCTTCCACGAATCATCCTCCCCGCTTATGGCCTATCCTTCCTCTTCCTCCTCCTCCTCCTCCTTCCATTTTTTCAGTTGAATGTGCTTCACAATTTATATTGGGATAATGGTCCTGTTTTTCCACATTTTTTACCTTATATTTTTATTTTTCATTATATAATACATTTATCAAATAATTTTAATATTTTATATTAAAAAATAAAATAAAATATTTACATAATTTAAAAAAAAATTATGAATCTAATCTTACTTAATTATACCTCTTAAATAAACATACTCAAAATCCTAATACATACGGAGAATTGATTAAATGACGTATTTTTAAAAATTTTTAAAATTATTTTTAACATCATTATTGTTATGTAAATTATAATATGTAAACTTTTATATTCAAATTATTATACAATTTTAAATTCATTCACGAAACTAACTCTATCTTTAATTCTTTTTACCTCTTAAAATTTAAAAAAATTATTTGTAAATAAAACTTAAATCACTGAGAATATAAAAAGATTAATTATTATTATCTCGTTTCTTTCTTTTCTCAATCTCTTTACAAATTTGATCTTAAATTAAAATAACAAAATTATCAAACAGTCAATTGAAACAAAAAAAATAAAAATTTAAAAAAATAATTTAAATTTAGACATTTATAGAATAACTACAGGTATCATTAAGATCCATTTAAAATACGTGTTTATCGATGAACGTTAAGTATTAATTTTAAAAATAACTATTTACACGAGAAAATATTACACGCCCTGTGTATCCCTCTCACAATTTATTTTTTAAAGAATGAGTTCCATTTTTAACGTAAATTTTGTTATTACCGTGGTTGTGAAATATTTTTTAAGATTTTAAGGTCTTAGATTTAAAACTCTATTTTAAAAAAAATTATTTAAACCTTTTATCAATTAACAATTGTGTCTCATTAATATACAACTTTAACACACTTATAAAAAAATTTGGTGAAGAAAATTACAATGAAGCGAAAACATCTAAAAAAAGGTTTACATCGAACGAAATTAAAAAAAAAACTTAGCTTAAAGATAAAATACAAAAGAATAAGATAAATATACTTTAATATACAACAGATTTACTTAAAAATATTAAATATGCATTACAAGAAATAGATATTACTGATTGTTGGGAAGCTTTTAAAGACTGATGAAAAGAAATTAAAATAAGTCAAGAATAAAAGGGAAAAAATAAATAAAATGTAAGAAGATATTGTTATGTTCACATAGATAAAAGAAATTGAAGTTTGTTGAAAAGTATTAGCAAGTGTCGTAATGTTGATCAACTAAACTAATTAAAAGTTTTTATTTAAAAAAACGAAGATGTCATTATTATTAATCGTGTTGCAGAATAAACATGTTTTTAATTTGAGAAGATTTCAGACTTACGATCACGAATAATTATTATTAATCGTGAAAAAGAATAATACCACGAATAATTATTATTGTTGTAAAAAACAATTAGCACCGGTATCACGAATTTTGAAACTAACAATTAAACATGAAGTAGAAAGGTACTCGGTATAAATACCTGCCAACATGACTCCTGACCTCCGCCGATATCCTTCGGTGCCCTAAATCCCATCCGCCTCTTCCCGAATCCAATCCACAAACCCAAACCTCGAGCTCCATTCCGTCCATACTTCCTGATCCGATCCCCAATCCTTCCCTATTTGAGGGTAGATATGGTCGGGAACGGGATCCAAAGCAACAACGCGTTCACGGTGCTTGACGCCTTGAGGAAGAAGAAGAAGAAGTCGGACAAGGGAAAGGGATCTTCTAAGACTGCGTCTTCCTCTGCCGCTGTCTCGCAGGAAAAAGAGCAGCAACCTACGCAGGTCTTGTGGCCGTCGACGTCGTTGGCGGGCACGTCGTGGGCCGATGTAGACGATGACGACGACTACTACGCTACCACCGCTCCACCGCAGGCCGTGTGGGCCACCCCAGAGCCCGAGCAGAAGGAAGAGACTTCCGCTGTTCTCGAGGAGGTATGGTTGCGCTCGTCTTCTGCATTTATTGTTGCTGAATTTGTATAGAATCTGTAAAATCTGCTGTTATTACCTCTCCATTTTTTTTACGCACTGCTTCATTTTATGTTTGCCTCACTGTGCATTCGCAAAAAATTCCTTTTGACGTTGGCCGCGTAATCTATTTTCCCAAGTTCAAACTTCTATTTGATTACCTTCCGTGTTTTTATTTATGCAAGTAATCTTATTAACGTCTCACATTGTATCACCATATGTTTCTTATCCCAGCTTCTTATTCCTTCCATCTCTTATTTTTCCTGCCAATAGCTCCAAGCATGCATCCAGAAAGCATGTTTTTCTTTAGTACTGGAACTATGATGTTGTTATTGCATGTTACTAACATGCGTGACATTTGAGACAATGTTACCGACATGTGATATCCTTATATTTTATATGGTAATGGTTTCGTTCTCATGTACATAATGTTACTTACATGTGTGACACCTCATTATCATCACAATTCATGTACATATGGCATCATCATCAACATGCTTTAAACAATTTTGTTTTGTAACAGGCGTAACTTGTATTAATCCCAAATTTCGAACATATGAGTATGTGGATCTTATAGAGGTTTAATGTAAAGTTGTAAACAAATTTTGATTCACTGCAAACTACTGTTTCACTGCGTGAGCATCTGAAACACAATTTAAATGCACGGAGCCCAGGTTAGTTTGTACGAGTACCAAAGGAAAATGACTTATAAGACAAAGTTTTAAGCATGATAAGACTTTAAGCACTAGAACTCATAATGTAATACACAAAATGATATATCAATAAAAGTCTCACTTTTGGCTAAAGACATTCCATATCATATTTCAAAACTGAATAAAGAGTTTAAATATCATTCCTAAGCCAAAGCTGTTCCTCTTTTTTAGTTCTCTAGTTAATATCGGTACCAAAAAATTTGTTTAACAAATGGGAGAGTATAAGGCACTGATTGAATTGAAATTGGAATTCATTTGGAAACAAAATGATCCATGTTGCACTTCTAGTGGTGCACATGTTTCTTTTCTTTCTTGCATTTTGATTATGAATATGATGGTTGAAGAGGTGATATATGAATTTTGTTTGATCATCCTTTTTTTATATTTTTTTTGATTTTTTGTTTTCAAAGATGATAGTTGAATAGATGAGTATTTGTGTTTTGTTCCTCTTCGTTGTGTTATTGTTCCCAAAGACTTTTTTTTTTTTTTTTTTGAGATCTTTGAATGATCATGTTTGAAATTGCAACCAACCCCAGTGAAAGTTCAGCATGTTGCTTTTCCCATTGCCTGCTTTAGCAGCAGTTGAAGGTTGCATTGTTGGGCTGTAGCATGTCTTCCAGTGATTCTTTTGTGGAAGAAGATGCGCAAGATTGTGAATACATTTTTTGGTTGAGCAAAAATGTAAAAACATGTATGTGAAATGTTGGAAATTGGAAAAGTGTGAAACAAATCTATATTTTAAATAAGGTTCATAGTCTTAAATAAACACAAAAGTAAGTCTCAAATCACACTAATCAACACCAAACTGTTAAACATGCCATGTGTCGTTGAAATTTTGTGGATATGTGCCTGAAATCTGAATGGTTGAAATGACATTCACTTAATAACCATGATTCAAAATATGAAAACAATGAAAATTGCCTATAAAATAAAATTGGTCCATTTTACTGAGAAATAAAACAAAGAATGATCGAATAAAATCCTAATAAGATAAAATGATGTTTTACCCTGATATTAATCTATGAAAATATGATGATAGCAAAAGCCAGTCATGCACAAGAATATACTTAGAACATAATCCACAAATATATCAACCATAAAAAAGAAAAAAATGCGATGACTGTAGTGGGTAAACAATTAAAATAAATATTTTCCAAAAATCAAGTAAGTATAAGTATAAAAAATCAATAAAAATAAAATAAATATTTTATAAAATTAATTATAAAATAAAAAATACTTAAAAATGTATTGTGAGCATTATATGTGCTGGTGCCCTAAGGCCTTATTAAGTATGTGTGGCATGATTGAGAACCAATTGTTTTTGTGTTCTACTAGCTTTAAAATATTCTTTCTTATATGAGTCAATTGCTCAGTCTAAATTGAAGCATCCAAGCCTATTTTTGAGGATTGAATAACATCTAGGATTGTCCTTGCAAATATTTCCCATTTAGACATTTTTCTATTCTCTTCTTTTTTCTCCTCATGATGCAAGTCATGATTTAGAGATTTTAATTTTTGAATACAAGCTAGGTTGATCTTGATGCTAGTTGCCAGACAAAAAGGTGCTTTGAGAATCATTTCAGAATTCATAATAAAGTACAAGACGTTAGAAATCAACCTCAAAACTCCACAACAGCCCAGTACAATGTAGACAATTAATAAATCAGGTCAATGTATGAAATTTGAGAAGGTAGTGATCTCCATTACATTAACGAAGAAGCAAATTGAAATAGTCGAATAGACACTTATCAAAAAAATAATGAACTGAAAGTGATGTGTGAATCATAAATGCTCGAAATTTCATTTAGCTAAAAGTTTGGTATTCAGTTCCCTATAAAGTTGAAGTTATATGGAATACCCACGTATCTCAACCCTTGAGCTTAAAAAATTCTTTCATTCTGTAGAATTCTCCACACATCCATTTAATTAAAAGCACCCGTTTGTGCTCATGGATATGGTTGCATGTCTTCATGTACTGATGGTAAAAGCAATGGGTATCTTATATTGTCATCCTGGTTCGTTTTTGCAAATGGTTTGTTGTCACACAATGCAGGAAACAGAAAGTGAAGTTGAGTATGGGGATGAGGACATTGATGATGAGCCCGAACATGAACCTGAGACTGTGGCACCAGTTGCACCACAGGTGCAGAAGCCTATGCAAGCCCCAGCACCACCAAAGGAGGCTGGAAAGCAATTATCAAAGAAAGAACTCAAGAAAAAGGAACTTGACGAATTAGATGCTGTTTTGGCTGAGTTTGGTCTCAGTAAGAAAGATAACGACAATGTAGCTAGCGGTAATTTTTCATTTATTCGTTGGCTGCATTCCACACTAAATTGTTCCTTATTCTGTTTTGCCTACAATTTGGCTTGATAAAGTGATTCTGCATCTCCTTGGCAGAAATATAATATGCCCTTCGATAGTTTTTTTTTGGAATGATTTATATGCTGTTGCATTTGTTCTCTGTGTGGTAGAAATGGAAAAACTGGAGAAGACAACTGAAGTCATTGAAATGAAAGAGAACAGATATGCTGCTCCAACTGAGAGCAAAACATCAAAGAAGAAGAAGAAGAAGGACAAGACTTCCAAAGATAAAGATTATCAGGGGCAGACAGAGGGGTCGGATAAAATTGTTCCAGATGAAGCAACCAGCAGTAGAGCTGCTGAGAAGGATAATTCTGTGGGCGATATGAAGGAACGCTTGAAAAAGATGGCGTCAACAAAAAAGAAGAAATCAAACAAGGATGTCGATTCAGCTGCCAAAGCTGCAGCCACCGAGGCTGCTGCTAGGAGTGCGAAGCTAGCAGCTGCCAAGAAGAAAGAAAAGAATCATTACAACCAACAGCCAGTTCGATAAATATTTCTGATTACTGACGAAAAGACGTGCCTCTATCCCCTCAGTTATCGATTAGTTCAATGCTTGAATAAACAGGTGGTGGTGCATGTTCGGCCTTAGTATTTTTGCATCGGCTCAACGAAATAGCATTTGATTTTCGATCCTCTCAACTTTTAGCATGCCAAACGTTCTTTTGACGACTGGTTTCTCGTTAAGTTACGTGTGGAACGGGACGTAGACGTCAGCGACTCCTCATCAAGGCCTTGTGCTTCCTTGTTTGCTGATGTTGAAGACGGAGAAACTCACGCTGACGCCCGGTGGAAGCGGCTTCCGGTTTCTCAGAATGGGCTCGTCACAGGCTAGTCGGTACTCGGTATTCTATTGGTCGTCTCTCTGGCGCAAGCGACGTGTAATATTTCATCAAATACTATGCAGAGAATATTGTTTCTCTAGAAGCTTTTTGATCCAGTGCCACTGCCGTGAGGTCGTGGTTGGGACATGTACTTGTATGGTTGTATCTTAAAGGCCTTGCCCTACCGTTACGTGAACTCGGTATTACACTATTACATATCTTGATCGATGTGATCCTTCCTTTCAAACCACCATTTGAAAAGCTTCGTTTCTGGATGGATCACTGATTGGAGGTGGCATCCGAGTACCACAAATTTCTTTGGTCACGTTCACGAACCATTTTTTGCTGTTCTTGTGATCACTTTTATTATCGTGATGATACGAGAATTTTTTAGCACACTTTTTTTATAATTTTTTATTATATTTTTCAATCACATTAATATTTTTATATTTTAAATAATTATATTTTATATTTAAATTATATCTTAAGAGTGTATACGTTAAAAAATTGAGAAAAAAAATTTATATTTATAATAATATATAAATGTTTTTTGATTAATCCACATAAAATGTTGTTTATTCAACATTCATCTTTTAATCATTCTTTGCTGCTAAAAAAATTAATAAATCAAATAAAATTAAACATTACGAGAATCGAAAAGTGCCACGAGCATCGTCATTCGTCATATGTGCAAACGACACCCGGCCTGAACATGGCCGGAGTAGTCCTCCGGCAGGACCACCTTCCTCCACCTCCCTCGCCGGACATCCAGCACCCAACCCTCGTGTTGACCGCCGTGATACACCGATCCCACCACCAGCACCTCCTCCTCCGCCAGGACCGTCAGCCACGGCGCCAACTTCGCCCCTTCTGGAACCTCCGCAACCTCCTTCCACCCTCCCACCACCTCCTCCTTCACCTCCACCTTTCCATTTCGGCACCGGAACACCTTCCCATTCCATCCGTCGACACAGGTCCTAGGGCACACCCCGACCTCCAACGCATCCTCCTCCACTTCCCCCCACCCCCACTTCCCGGCGTCGAACCTCTCCGCCGACTTCCCGAACCGCCCCTGGTGCTCCGTCGCGTACCCGCCGAATACCACGAACCGGCCGTTCAGGAACACGCCCTTGCACTCGTCCCTCTCCTCCGCCATGTCGGGCAGCGGCACCCACCTGTCCTCGTCCACGACGTAGGCCACCGCCGACCTCAATGCATTCTTCTCCTCGTCATGCCCGCCGGCGATGAAGAGCACCCCTTCGGCATCCGACGCGCAGGCGAAGAACGACCTCCTAGGTCCCGGCAGATTTTTGCCCCGCCTCCAACTCGCGCTAACGAAGTCAAAGACGAACACTTTCTCGGACGCAGCCCAGTCGGACAGATCCCAACCCCCGACGAGAAGGAGTTTGCGACCGACGGGGGCGACCTGACAGAACAGAGGAAGGCCATGGGACATGCCGGGAACGGGGGGGAGTGCGGACCAGGTGCCGGTGTGGGGCTCGTAGAGAGTGAGTCGGTAGCCGGAGGGAGACAGCTTATTGCCTGCGAGGTGTTTGGGGGAGTCGGTGGGCTGGGACTGAACCATGGCGATGACGGTCCGGGCGAGGCCGGTGGCCTTCCGGAAACGGTGGAAGGCGGGAGACTCCACCTCGTGGCTCCAGAGCTTGCAGACGGACCTGGCGGCGGGGAAGGCGGTGTAGCGCAGGCGGAAGAGGCACTCCCGGGCCATCTCGTCGGGTAGGCCGGTGATCAGCTGATCCATAGCCGTGAGCAGAGAAGACCCTGCAAACCTGTGAATTTCAATGGCGTCCACAAATGTGCTACCTTCAGCTGAAAACCTTTACTATTTGTAACCATGGAAAACAAAAGGATTGAATTAAAATAAATTTAATTTTTATAAATTATTTATTTATATTAATAAAATTTAATTTAATTTATTTTTATCAATATTATTTATTTTTAAATTTAAGATAGAAATAAAATTTAAACTTATAAGATTTAAATCATTTAAAATTTAACTAACTTAAATTTTATTGTTCGTTTATACTTTAATAATAAATTTTTTTAATTTCGTTCAATTCAATTATAAATTTTTTTTATCGAGTGATACTTTTTTTTTATAAAAATAATAACAATTAGTAATATCTTATTGATTGAAGGGTCTTTTACTAAATTTTTACGATTTCGAGTTTAAAATTTTATTAATGAATGTAATATTATTTTAGAAGTAATTTTAAAAAATAATAATAATAATAGTAAGAGAATGCGAAATATTTTTAAAAATCTACAGAAAAGGTTAAAGTTTGACGTTTAGAGGGGGTTATGCCTCTTGAAAATTAATATAAAAAAAAATTTAAACATTTTTTTAAAATTAAAATATTAACAATTTAAAAATAAAATTTTTTACAGAACTATTTATATACTTCATGAAAATTTTAAAAAAATTATATTTTATTTTTTTAAAATTTTTTAACATTTTATACGTAAAAAAATTTTAATTTTTTAATTAAATTTCAGAAGACACAAATTTCCGTATAATAAAAACAATTTTCAAGTTGGGCCCAGGGAAGAGAAAAATTGCGGGCGGGAAGCCGACAGATGAATAATTTGCCGTGCTGGTTAGCTAGTTCTTTTGCTTAACGTAAGATAAGTTTGATATAAATTTTTATATATTATTATTATATAAATTTATACTTTATAATTTATTACGAAACTTTAATATTACTTACCAACAAACTTTCGAACTTCGATACTTTATAATTATCATAGTTAAAATACCACGTCGCCAAACGCACCACGGCACCAGCAGTTAAAAATAATGTAACATTGATTGACGTAGTTAACTTTTCTAAATTTTTTTGTATTAATAAAGAGTTAAATTTAAAATCATAAATTATAATAATGTTTTTAAAATATATCGTTAATCGTTTTAACGATGAATTGACGTGTCTGCCTACGAACGATGATTATCCGAACGAGTCAGACGGATGACAGCAAGGCTTTATCTACTTTTGTCGGGAAAAAAAATCGATTTAATAATGCGAAAAATGAACGTGTACGAGTGTCGGCGTGTGCGCTGGACCCATATAAAACGTGGCAGCGTGGAAAGGTGAGTCGCATATCATGTCCGCCGATCTTGATGGTACGTCGTTTACTAATTTTACTTTTGTATTTTAAAAATAAAAATAAAAATTAAAAAAATTTATACATATATTGAAAATTAAAAAAATTAAAATTTAAAATTTTTTTCTTCTGATTTTTATGATATAAAAGGATTTTTTTCATTTATCTTCTCTTTTCTTTGAAAATTTTTACCTATCCAAACAAAAATTAGGATCATCATACTTACACTTATAACTGACAATCAAATTTTATACTTACGATTACCAAAACTACTTGTCTGACTTTACTTTCACTACTCGTTTGACTTCACCTTCCTTCTTTTTCTGTCGCTTATCCACTTTCGTTGCTTATTTGTTATAGTTGACTATCTACCGCAAAAGTTCATCCATCACAATTACTCTCCTTAAGGCAAAATATTAAGAAAATTGAATGAAAAATTTGTTTTACATATTGAATACTATAAAAATCGTTCTCTACTTTCGTAGTTGAATAATTGAATATTTAATTTTTCATATTTGAACTTATTTTAAAAACTATGAACTATATAGATGAAATTTATATGAAATTTTTTTTAATTTTTTATGCACGTACAAACAAGTAAAATAAAAATGTGAATTTTCTAAATTTTCTATCACAAACAATTATTCTAAATTTTCTTTTTCCTAAATTTTACTTTCTTTTTCTAAAATTTTCTTTTCTTTAATTTCCAGAATGCACAAATAAACCTTTAAATGAACAATTTTGAAATAAGAAAAGAGAAAAAAATAATTTTAATAATAAAAAAGTAAATTAGAAAATATACAAGTCATCGTAAAGTTACAAGTACTTCTAAAAACAGAAAATAAGAAAAGTGAACGTTACCCATTTAGATAGTAAAATATAACTTCTACTTATTTATGAATTTTTTATTATAATTATTACGATTTACAATAATATTTATCAAATAATTTAACATTTTACATTACAAATTTAATACAAAACACTTACATTATAAATTATGTAATTTAAAAAAAATATAAACATCGTAATTCTACCTCTTAAAATAAGTACACCTTTAAAATTGATTGTTACCAATAGTGCACAATCATCGATGATAAAGATAAAAATTTATATTAATATAGAATTATTTTTTGTATATTATTAATTAATTTTTTTAATATAATTCAACTCAATTTTAACTTTAACTCTATATAAATTCTCATATATCATTATTATCGCTCAAACTTTTACATATAAACTCATGTCTCATAATTTACTATGTAGTTCTAACATCATTTGTAAAATTATTTTTAATTTTAATGTTTGTTAAAATTAAAATTAAAATTGAAACTCACTAACAAATAAGGTTAAGGGTATGTTTAAAGATAATTTTTTTCTAACTCTGAAAATTAGATAGAATTGAAGCTATGATTGATTTTGTAAATAGAATTAAAATTACATAATAATTTGAATAATAAAAATTTATATATAAAAATCTATAAAGTAAAATAACGTTAATATAATTTTGAAAACTAAAAAAAGTTAAAACCAAAATTGCAAATTACCCTTTGATGCATCAAAACATGTAAAAAAAGAGATGCAGCGAAAAACTTTGGATCAACATTAATGTACAGTATTTAGAACAATTTTAAACTCCGACTGTCAAGTGTGCATTTATTTATTCATTTTTTTACAATTTCACTTCATTTGGAAAGTTCGAAAGCTGTCTAAACAAACAAACCCATCCGCAACATGAAAATGAATTGCTTCGGGGCATGGGTTGCAGTTTTTTTTGCACCTTATCATATACCATCCATGTTAACGTTGCATTTGCTATTCTATATGCAATTGGTCTGAGCCTACCATGAAAAAGAGACGTGAATTTCTCAAAAGAGTAAGCAATGGCAAGTACATGTTTATGGCAGATGGAAATAAATTCAGCTTATATTGCTACCGTGCAGGGAAGAAAAGAGGAGAGCCCAAGTCATACAACAAGGTAAATGAATTGCTTGTTTCTGGTTTTGACAAATAAATACGAAGCATTTTCTTCAAGGGAGGATAGAATATCAGATGATGGTAAACTACAACATACCCAAAAGGGCGGCCCGTGGAAGTTGGGTTTAAACTCATGCAAAATGTTATCATTGTCATTAAAAAAAGGGAGGGGAGGGAGGAGTGAAGGGGATTGGGAGCACATACACTGATGATTGTTGTGAGACGATTGAGATATGCTGATTCGCATGCTTCACTACTTGATTTTCATGCACTTGAGAAAAACCTCTCTGAGTCTTTTGTACATGTGCCTTTTCAGGAACATCCTTTCTACCTTCAGCCTCCCATTGCTTCCAAGCTGTTCCCTTGCTGATGGGTTGTCTAGTAAAAATTTTAGATTCGAGGCCAAGCTCCGGGTGCCTTCTTGTCCAACCGGATGAAGCAGACCTGTTGCCTTATCCTCCACTATCTCCTTGATTCCACCCGCATCAGTTGCAAGGACCTGAGAGAATCACAAGTCACATACATCCTTAACAGTGTATGTCCATCTCCCTTGCATCTAGGATTCTAGATGCACACCTACACTTGAATCCATTTATACAAACACAGAGAACACAAGTGATCATGTGCATCTTTAAGACACAATTATGGAAACAAAATCAGCACCCAATTTTAAAACGTTCACCATTATATTATAACACAACTTAAAATGGAGAGGATAGAGTCGGTACCGGTAACCCAAAAGCCATTGCTTCAATAGTTGCTACATCAAATGCCTCTCCAAGACCCTGAAAATTATGATTGCATTAAGACTTGGGACCAAATCACAACAGCCGAATTTGTTTTTCATGGACTTCCATTTTTTTTCCATAATCCTTTTGTTTCTTTTTTATTTTCACATTTTAAAAATAAATGCAAGGAATGGACATTAGAGACCTCTTTCCCTCCTTCCTTGATTTTGGTTCTTAAATTACATTCAGTTGCATAAATTCACAATCACAATATTCTTTAATTACAAGTATAAAATGCGGCATGGTGAAAATCAAATTGCATGCACATCCTTGTAATACAGGTTTATCTCTGAAGAAGTGAGATTCCAACTAAGTCACAAAAATATGCCAATTATAATCGCCAATTCGTGCAAATATTTCAGTAAATTCAACTGATGGTAACAAGCGTGGTATTGGATTTAAATATGAAGTCAATAATTGATTATGAAATTATAACAAACATAAAACAAGGTATGGGAAAAAGATTACCTGAGTATTTAACACATAAACATCTGCTGCTGAATATATAGGAGAAATATAAGAAGTTGTCGGAGTCCATAACAGTGACTTTGAGAGTTCTGGATGCTGTGATAAAAATCTCAGCATCCCCTGGATATGTTTTACTTTGTTACTCTTGGATCCAAAGGAGCCAATCAAAACTTTAAGAGCTTGATGTTTATTGACGTCTTCACTTGTAGCCAACAATCTTCGTGATTTTCGTGTTGCTTTCCGTGATCGCCGTTTCTTTTTCTTCTTTTTAGCACCAGTACTAGTGGTGAAATTGGTCAGAAGAAGGTTATCCTCCAATTTAAAACCACGCTTATGGTGGACATCATCCTCAATGGAAATTTCTGACATGTTTAATGCCTTGATTTTAACATCTATAGGTGGCAGTTGATTTTTCTCGGTTACAAGCAGAGTGGCAGCAAGGAGAAGCAACTGCCCCCTGTCAGGATTAATTCTACCGAGGGACATGACAAGCATGTCGTCCTCAGATAAACCCATCTCCTTCCTGACTGCCACTCTCAGCGAATTCCTTTTTTCCTTCATCTTTTCGATGCTGAACAGAGGAGTGTTGAGGGAGCAAGCGATTCCCGCTACAAATGCTAATTCATCACTAATGGAGAGATGAACCACCTCTGGTTGTGCCTTCAGCTGTATCTTCTCTTCCCCACACCAGGTTAGCCATTGCTTGGACTGTGCTTCTGATAGGAAAAACAGCATCCTCACTTTATCGAGCATGTTCTTAGATGTATCAAAGCTTTCCCTCTGGGTTTCCATGATCCACCACAACAGTTGGTTCGACCCAACAGCAAAGCGCTTAACATATCGTTCTAAAACAAAACAATGAGTGAAGAAATTAGAATATGTGCATACCCATCAACAAGTGGTTTTGGAATTGAAGGAAAATAGTAGTTTCCTTTTTCACCTATCCATGGAGAAGAGGCAGCCGATCCGGCTATAACAAGATCAGCTTTCAAGGCAGCTTTGTAGCCAAGCTCTGCATTGTCTGGAAGAACTTTGATGTTCCTCCGGGCAAGCTCTCCCATCAACCCACCCTTCCGGTTGAAAGGCACCACCGTTACATATGCCCCACAACTCAATAGCTCTGTGGCTAGTTCCATCATTGAAAGTGGGGCGCTTGTCATCGACAGTTCATTGAACACCAACACAAACTTTCTTGACCAGACAAGTCGAGCAAAATTGCTAGTCCTGTCGCAGGTGCCCTTCCTTTTCTCAGCACTCCAGCTTAACACTTCCTCTGCCACCTTCTCAAATGGACCAACCAGTAACCCATACGAAGTGTTCTTTCTCTGTATTCCCTCACCCAAATCTACACTTCCTCTGCCATCCTCTGCCACAATTGTTGGCAGCACAGAGGCGGTGGTACTTCGCAACCCATGATCCATCACTGCTCTCTTATTTTTCCTCCTGACGGGCACATTCTTTGGAGAAAAGATTTGCCGTCGTTTTCCAGCAAAACTCAGACCAAATCCTCTCTTTGATGCTGGCTTCCCGTTGCCATTCATGATCATCATGTCTAAGAAAGAAGAAGAATTGGCAGTGTTGCCCTCCGAAACATCTAAAATCCTAGTCAAATCCTCTACATTTGCTTCACCACTCATCCCACTGTTGGAAACAATGAATCCATCTTTGTGGTGGTTACCGTGCGCCCAATGGGATTGTACGTGGAACCCTAGATACGCCCACAGGGTGATCAGCATAAGCCAGAACAATACGCGATTCCCTCGAATCCACTGGAATTTCGCCGCTCCACTCTTCTGTTCCCTACCAGGGATCCTGCTGGAATGCAGTCTCCTGAGCGAAGGGGATAGTCTCTGAGCATACCTCCCAGCCGTCGTAGACTTGGAGCTTCTCCCGGGTCGCAGTGAGCTCTGCCTCGTCACATTCCCCGATGGAGTCGCTTCCTCCATCATATCCCTCAAGCCACCACCACCTTAGTCTCCATGATACAGCAATGCATCCGCTAGAACTTCACTGCATTAACTCCAAGCTTCCAGGTAACTTTCTAGGTCACACACGCAATCCACACTCCCAAAAATTGACAACAAAAAGCTACGAACGTAAAGAGAGATGCAAGCACAACCACAGCAAAACGACTAAATCAAGCCGTGAAACATGACGAACATCCTAATGCTAAAGTTAAGCGAACCAAATGCGCGATCAAGCGAGATCTGAGAAGCTCATGAGCTACAAGCAAGCAATCACCGTAGAAGGCGAACGAGCTGACCACTTACAATGCAGGGGATCGGAGAGACGGACCTTCGGCTGCCGAAGTTGTGCGGGTCTGAGGAGGAGGAGAATTTAGGGTTTGGAAAGTGGAGGTTGTAGATCTGTCGGAGTACAAGATGCTGTGTCCTCGCCGGGAGATGGAGAGAGAGTGGCGAAGCAGTTGTCGGCTGGTGGTGGGTGATCGGCGGCTCAATAGCGTGTTTTTGACTGCGCGCGAAAAAGATCAGCTGCCGTTGACGTACGCTGATGGACGGTTAGGATCTCGCGTGCTTGTAGGTCACCAGATTTACCAACGGATCTAGATGGAGACGTTTCTTTTAACTCGTTTGACGATGGACGACCCGGATTAGGAGACCGCATGTCAGTACTTTTCATGTAAACATTTTTATAGTTGAGGTATATATTTTAATAAATAATATAATAAAAGTATTTTTTATTTTAATTATACGAAAAAAAAATCAAAAAAATTTTCTTATATCAAAAGTCGTATTAACGTAATCTATTTGAGAACTAACTGAGAAAAGATGTAGCTCGTTCACACATTTACCATTATCGACTTGAATCCTGAAGTGGAAAAAAGAAGAAGCAACGGGTGAAAAGGATGTATCTTTTATTTTTGAATTTCCTTTTTAGTTCATCAATGAAAATTATTTATTTAACAATAAATATCACATACAAATGTAGTCAAAGAAATTATCATATAATAGAGTTTTTGTAAGATATTTTTTCATAATATAATGATGAAAAATACATATGCAAAAATTACTTATGTTATTATAGTGTTGAATTATTGTATCAGTGAATAATGTTTCTTTCTCAATGTTTTTCTTATTTTTTCGAAAATAAAGGTAGGGGTAATTTTGGAAATTCACATTCAACTACTACAATAAAAGAAACTATTATAATTACTATTCACATATCTTATTTGATAAAAATACTATACATCATTAATTTCATACCATAAAAATCTCATTACCAAATATAACCCTGGTTTAATTAAAATGTAAGCATACCGAATAAAATCATAAATTCTAGGATTAAAATTAGGGCCGGGGCCTGGGCCTGGGCCTTGGTCTTCACTACCAACAATCACGCAAGCTTCTTCAATCTTCAATGTATACGGAGGCTTCTGTTTTTTAAATTATATGAAATTCTGTCTTAATTATAATCAAGCTTCTATTTTTTTAAATTACTTGAGATCAGATGTTGATGTCACCGTGAACAAAAAATAAACTACCCATTGCCATTTTAGATCAGTAGGATTATTTTCTTCAGAATCTGCCATGTAGAAGGGTTTAGAAGTGATTTTATCCAGAATGGCAGATGCATGAAATTTGAAAATGCTGAAATCAATCATAAAACACCAACATAAGAAGCTCGATAACATGGAGTTGTATCATCTGCATGGTTATAATTAATTTTGCATTAGAAAGATAGAATATAAGCTCTGGTGTGCATATGTTGTTGTTATGAAATTAAAAAAGGTTGCAGATAAGATTGTAGTGGATGGATTCAGATTTGAAATAGATTGCAATTATTGAAAGAGTTGCTGATAAATGAGGATCAACCAAACCATTGAGAGGAAATTTACATTTATTGTTTCAGAATTCTGCAAGAACTGAAGAACATCTGGACGGACCGGACCCCATTTCTCTTCTTCTTGCACATGCATCAGGGGTGCGGATGGAATTGCATCCATCCATGGCTCCCTTGAGGCTTCGACAAGGTTGGATGGGTGACATGATCCGCAATCACAGACATACAGCAGGCAGGCTTTGTCATGCATGTATCATTGGGAGGCCGGAGGAGCATCCCACAGCTCTGCAAATCTGATTTTTGATATGCTCTGCAAGACTTCAAAGGGGGTGATGTCTCCCATCACCACCACCTTCTTCCTCTCCAGATCCACTTCAATGGATGTCACACCTGCACGTTCAAGCAGTAGATTCGCACAGATTGAGTTGATCGATTGTTGTTGAACTTGTTGAAAATCAATTGGTCAGTGGAAGGAAAATAACTCACTTAAGTAATATAAAAATTTCTGTTAAAATTCCATCTAATCAATTGGTGGTGAGTGGTGTTAAAATTTCATCTCAAGATCAATTGATGATAAGTGAAAGAATTTTTTATATATCAAGTCTAATTTATTCTCTGCATTTATTAATTTAATGTAACACTATTCTAACACTTCTCCTCACTTATAACTTATTTTTATTATTTTTTTATACCTTAGTGCTTATGGGTGAATATGCATGAACTACCTCTGATACTATATGCAATTTCTCCCTTTTATGCACCAGTAAAGAAGGTGACGTCGGTGAAAGTGGCAATAGGATTTGCACGAGAAAAAGAAAAAGAAGGGGGAAAAGAGAATGAATAGGAAGGGAAAAAAGGGTAACAGGTTTCGTACATGATTACAAAAGATGGTTAGGTATATAAGTCCAACAACAACCGGTCAAAAAGGATAACCAATCACACATAAAATGTAAGACAATTATTAACAAGTGTAATGGTTCTTTATATATTAATTTTAATTTATGTAATTATTATTTATATTTATTAATGTAAGATTATTTTAATACACTTATCGTTTTTCCAACGATTGACAGGAAGGTAAAGATGGTAGGGGGGGATGCGGATATACCGTCCACTTTTGATATGTGCTTCTGCACTCTTCTCGCGCAGGCGTTGCAGTGCATGGACACCCTCAACGCGACCGTCTGCGGTGGAGAAATGCAGGTCAAAGGAAATGGGGAGGGGAGTAGCGAGATTCGGAGATTGGTTTGATCATCACCTTGGGCTGGAGGTGGAAGGCCAGCGTCTCGTTTCCGTGGAAGTGTTGTTTGATGAGTCGAGCCATCTGCTCGCTTCCCATCAATGCCCTTCCCTCCAAATCCTCCTCCTCGTAGTTGAAGCAGAGACAACAAGCGGCGCCGCACGCGGGCAGACACAAGCATGCCAGCACTCTCTCAAGCCCCAACCTCCTCATGCCTGTAGCTCCGGAACGGCGGCAGACCCAAGTGTGTGTTGCTTATTTATTCCCAACGAATGGAAAAAACGGAAGCGTCGGCAGATAGATAGATAGGTGGCAGGTCTGGCTGGAGCTTGCATGAGGCCCGACGCCAACCAAGCTGTGATGGCGACAGCATACGAGTAGGCCCCCACGTGATTTTCTCAGCCATCGAATAACAAGGGAAGAAGAACTGCGCGAATCGGGAAAAAAAAATTTACGTATTTATATATTTTTTTAAAATTTAAATTATAAATTTTTTTCTTTATTTTTTAATTATTGAATATAAAAAAATTTCATCCTTCTTTAACCTTGTGAATTTTGTTCATCTTTTGTTAAAATTGTAATTATATTTAAAATAAAAAATTATATTAAAAATGTTAAAATATAAAATATTTATAAATTTTAAAAAAATTAAATTTTTTGAATTGAAACCTAAATTTTCATTTACTAATTTTATTTTTTCTTTTTCTTTTCTATTTCTCAAGTTTCTCACATTTTTGACATGTACAAAAAGAAACTTAATACTCCATTGATGATGAAATTACCTTATCAAAACCAATAAACTAATACAAAAAGACTTACAAATATTCTAAAATCCGAAATCACTATATTTCTTTCAATATAGAACTATTTTATCTAACATGCCTTTATACTTTAAGTTTTCCGACAAACGTATAAACCTACCTTTGATGATCAAGTCTAATCCCTCGTGTTTAGATTTGATACCGAGATGAAATCCATCTCATGAAAACTAATTAACCAATGGCGAAAAAACACTAAAAGCATTTTAAAGTCTCAAGTTCAGAGACAATTCATACTATTTTATGTAACAAAAATAATATAATAATGCAACGGAGGGAATTGGACGGATGTAACATGGCAGGGGCAGGTATGCAAGTGAACATGTCGTTATGCGAATCTTTTCCAAATACAAAAGTAAAAAATAATGGAGTGAGGACGATGGATCGATCCAAGAATATTTCTACGCTTTGTGTTGCTTGTCCTCTCTGATTAATTAATTCCTTCCTTCCTCCTGCCAGCTTTGCTGTGGTACGTCGACGATTAATTGGTTGGCTGAATTCACTAACACAATTCACTGTGTTGAGATAGAACGCACAAATGAAACTATTTTTCCTGTAAACATTCACAATAATTTTCACAACAATCAGGAAACCCTAGAATGCAACAAAGAGGGGGAAAACAAAAAGAAATGTTGACCACTTGATTTCATCTGCTGGTAGTTGCTATTGATTCCAGCCGCATGGAAATTATTTTACCAGGATTCCTACTGGTTTCCTTGCTCTGCACGTGTTGTCTTTTGCTGGAAATTTTGGATGGCCCAGGAAATCCCATCAGGGCAAGTAATGGAGAAGCTCCCACTGATCGGAGGGGCTGCAGATGTATGGATGAGTGGTCTCTACTACATGACAATTGCTGCTGTTACTCGACTTTTCTGCACCAGCCCTGGATGTTTGTCTGTATGATCTGAATGTCTCCTTGTCCGATATATACAGGAGAAGCATCAAATGCCTGCAATTGTTAGTTCAATACGACCTATGTAGCAAGCAACAAAAGACTGTTGAAATCATTTGAATTTTTTTTTTACAGCTCTAAAACTCTACAGTAATTGAAGCGTGGTAGATTCATAGAGTCAGAGGAATTCTATTCTGACGAGTAGAGAACAAAGAATTCCATAAACAGAAGGAATCAGCCTTGCTTGCCCTTGGCTCAAATAAAAAAAGCTGTGTTTGGTTTGCGCAAATATCACCACCAAAAACTTAAAAGGAGTAAAATATAGGTGGATTTCAACAATATTAACAAGAAAAATGCATAGAGTAACAAAAGGAATTCTGCTAACAAACCGGTAAAGACACTAGATTTGAAGTAGTCAAGCTCTAAAATGGAAAAGCAAGAGAGTAATTTTCTATAAGAAAATGAATTCCGTTCAATGTTGAAGAACCTACCCAAACCAACTGAATTTCGTAGGACCAAGCCAAGAATTTTTTCCTCAAAAAATTTGGAATGAGGTTACGTCTTGAAGAGAGTGGAATATAGGATACATGTGGAATTTCTTACAGCAATATAAACAATCAAATCGAACATTTTCCATGGATTCGTAATTCTATTCTAATCTACACTATTCCTTCGAAAGCTCCAACTTCCAACTTAATATAAACGGAATGTAGAAATGCAAGCTGCTCGATGATCCTCTCATCTATCTTAAGAAGTGTCCACCTTGATCATGGTAGTAATTCTAGCATCGGACATTTTCTATCTTCCATTGTCAAACATCTGAGACAGAGATATCAGATAAAGGAAAACTGGTGAAATGACGGATATGTGAGCATGTAAAGCATAATAGCAGAACATGATAAAACTGAAGATTATCATACTTGGTTCACCCAGGAAAAGCAAGAAACTAAGTAATAAGCAAAAACAAACTTTTATGTCAATAATAATTGAACGTGTCTAAAAGTCATTCCTTATCTTTGTGGTTCATATTTACATAGGTATACTCTTTCTTCAACCAGTTGAAATAAATGAAGCATGTTAATGTGAAAGAGAATAATGTGGCCAAAATGAATTTTGAAATTTCAGATCATTTCTGAGAAAAGTTGAAATCGGAGAGCTTTAAATTTGTAAGTTTTTGAAATATGATGATGATTAAAAAAAGTAAAATAGGTATAGCAACAATCATCAAACTAGTTGAATAAAATAAATTTTAATTCGCAACTCTATATGTAAATACTTGTATGAAAATCTTTTCTGTTGTACCAGTAAATCTTTTCTTTTAAACTTTCTATCTGCCTATTTACTCTGAATAAGGTGAAAAACATTTCGAATTATTGTTTTCTGAAGACCATCTGAAATTCAATATACTGACCTTTTCTTGAAAAATAGGGTAATTCTTATCAAAGATAAGGATCACCCGGTATGGTGTAATGTGTAAGTTAGAGCCGGTAAAAGCTTTCAATCATTACAAAGTGATTAGAGCTATTGATTAGAGGTAATTTTATCACTTCTGTGGACTACAAGAATAACTGAACCATTTCTAGATTCTTAATCATACAAAAAACATGCTTCAGAATTTTTTCATGGCATTTAACTATCATCATTGTAAAACATTATTTATTATCACAGAATTAGCAAGTAAATAACAATGTTAAACACAGTTTGTAACTATCGAAAGAAGAACACCAAAACACTCACTGGAGCGGAGTCTAGTGATAGGAATATCATGCAGTTCACGTTTTATGCACAGCCATTCACCCAGCAGTGCCATCAATGCAAGGCAGGTACCATTTACAACCCACCACGTGATCGAAGATGGCCATCCTCCATACACAATGCAGATAAAAAGATGGATGATGTATAATGTTGCTGTGAAGTCTAGACATTTCTTAGCTCTCTCAATTACGTGAAGAAGAAAGCCTGCCCTGCATAAAAAAGAAATATGTTCAGTGAGATTTGAGAAATTTACAAGATTTGGGACTAGGGAAGATAGAAAGATCTCAACAGGTACCATTTGAAGCAGGGAGAAGTTTTACATGAAAAATCAATATTTTGAAATCTTAATTAGTAAAGGAAATTGAACACCATTTGTAACTTAAAACCAACAATGTGGAGCAACCAATGTGTCAATGAAATTTCATTGACATGCATTGCAAGTCAGAATGGCCAAAATGATATTCACTTGAATATCATCAGATGTAGAACTTCAGGCGTATATTGGTAAAATTTCGTTTCATTTCATGTCAGGGAAACTATGTAAATTTTTCACTATCGGTAACCATGTCCATTGAAGTTCTATAAACTTTATCCAATGTTTGTACTAGCAGAAGAACTGCTGCAGCTGTTTCCTCTCTCCACTCTGGTTTTCTTCATTCTTTATAAGTCAATGGTTTGTAGTTAGTACAGTGAAATGGATGTTTGGACATTCAAGGAGATTTTTTACATAAGGTGGTCAAGGTTATTGAATTACTAAAAAGGAACCCATTCCTTGATCAAAATCATTTTTTAGTCTAGATATAAGACCTATACCATTAGACAAGTGCTCCATCACCTTCTTGATTTCGTTGGCTGGATCAAGTTTATAACTCACTGGCAATTAGGGAACATAAATTTAGAAAATTTCTTTTTTTTAGTGGTAGTCCAGTTCACCAACATAATAGTTTATTTATATTTTTCTTATCCATGTTAACTGTTATTTACATGGCTATTACAAACACACAAATTTAATTAATACGTAAGAAATCAAATTGTTTTTTACTGCATAAAATCGTCCAATGAGTGCTATATTGCATTTCTAGACAGTTATGTGGCAAGTTTTCAATACATTAAAAAATGTTGTCTATTTCCATAAAAAAATGCTGACACCATTATCATCAACTACTGCAAAATATGCAACATCAAATGATTGATGCAGTATTTTAAGATAATCATGAATGCATGATGACCATTCTCATGCACTGTAATCATTGATGAATGTCGGATACTGATTGATGGATTTGGAAGCCATTATTGAATTGCACATGATAATCCTGTTTAGATAAGCAAGACAAAAATGAAGAAGAATTTTTGGCAACAGTTGGACTTTTATATGGTTCACTCTGCAAGTTCTTGTTTTCCCTAAGGCTGGCCTCCTCTAACTGTTGACTACTTCAGTCCCTTATGGAGGAGAAAGGTGAACTTATTTGAGGGAAAAAGGGTTCCACCCTGTCCATCGTTTGCAGTTAGATGATTCTACAAATTTCATCGAGTATGGAAGAAATACAAATGGTATTTGGATTAGTAAAAACTCTCCTAAAGACAAAGGTGCTCGTTTGGGGAATGGATAACCACAAAACACTTCCAGACAGATGGATTCAGATGATCTTGTGTTCTCTTAAAGAAGAGGAACAAAAACGAATGCCTTCATTTCCTACATCAAAGTCGGGAAGTCTTATTGTTTGCAGTTTGAATGAAACAGGAATTTATTGCAGAAAAGTTAATAAGGCTATGGTGCTTTGTAAGTCATAAGTTCTTTGTTAATTGAGGATCAGAATGAAGGATCGAAATTCTAGTACATCAACTACAGCATCAGCACTTGCCAATAGTCCATGTCACTTGTTTGGTGCTAGTAGGTAACAAAACTAAAGCTGCTCTTGGGAGAAGAGTTCTTTCTGGTTCAAGAGCGGAGACCTTCGTCATACAGAGAAAAATTTCAGTATTGGGAGGGGGTTTATTTCCTTGGTAAATCGTACGTTGTTCGCTTTGATTTTGTGACTAATTCATTAAATTGAGGAAATGAGCAACAACTTATCATTTCCCAATACCTCCCTCCGTCTTTGTACGTACCCTTGATAGCCAGCAGATGAGCAGAGAGTAAAGTTGTGGTCACTACCCCATATTAACGAATTTCAATCAAACACAGATGAATCCGTAATAGAAACAACCGAAGGGAGCAAACAGGACGTACCCCGCAGCAGCACTAAGGAGGGAGGCGACAATGGCGCACCACCCGGTGACGGTGGAGAGGGTGAGGGTAGAATAGTCAAATAGATACAGGAGGCTCATCCGCGGCACGCGGCTCCCAACGAGAACGGACAGGAAGAGGCCGAGGGAGATGTAGTGGAGGCACTGGAGGCAGACGATCTGGGACACGATCAACCACGGATCCCACACCATCGCCCCATAGAACATGTCTTCCAGCGGAGAAACACCTCGATTTCTGCAAAAACCTTGATCGATCCAGGGCTTGTACGAGATCTCGACGGCGCCCACCGGTGGAGGCGATTGCCGTCTGTCGTTCCGTCTGGGGAAGGAGATGTTGTAATCCCTAACCTCTTCAGCCTTGAGCCTCTTCGAGCGCCGGACGGATGGAGGAGGCCTTTGGGAACGCTTGGAGTGACCTACGGTTGAAGCTTAGAGCACCTTCCCCGGGCGATGGTCCGCAACCTGCCGGACCTCCCGTACTCCCAGCTGTGTTGATCTACCTCTTCCATTCACCAATATCTTTCGTTTATTTATTTAATTTTAACAAAAAATTAAAATTAAAAATAATTTTTTAAATAATAAATAAAAATTTATACGATAATATTAACATATAAAAATTTATATTAAAATTAAGAAAACAAATAAAACCTAAACCTTACAAACTAAACTAAGCCTTTTATAACATGAAGTAACCAAAAGCAGCATTGACGACAGGAGACGAATTAATAGAGATATTTTGCGATTAAGATGTCGGTCAATTTCGCGGATTAGTTCTAATGATATTTAAATAGAACTAAAAAATAAAGATTACCGCAACAATGATCACCGTGTAAACGAACTTCGAATGTCGTGATTCTGGCGACTGGCATTGTTTTCTTTTTGTTAATAACGACAGTATTTTTGATAATGGTGTAATCAAAACGCTGTTAAGGAATCATCGAATATTATTAAATCAGGAGATCGTTAAATTTCGAATTGATCAACACCACCTCATCATTTTTACTTTTTTTTATAAAGTTAAAAAAACACCACATCTTCACCACATACGGACCCGGTAAAAAGACAATTTGATCAATTTTTTTAAATTCATAAATAAATTCAGTTAGCTTAAATCGACATGAATATCTTACTATTATGATAATTTCTTTAAGAAATCAAGCATGATAATTGCTATTTTTTATAAATTTATCATTTAATGAATTACAATAAAATTCTTAACACCTAAAATAAATAAAAGAAAGAGACGTGTGGGGATCTATTTGCAAATAATTATTTTCTTCCTATTTACTCCGCTGACATTATTCCATATTAGCACCAAAAGAATCTCTTGAAGTCAATTACATACGCCTTGAAAGATAATTATATCCTAAATTTTGTTGTTGGAAGCAGAAAGAATACACATTTTTAAATAATAAATAAATTAACCTTTGATATTATCTTTAATAACATTTTGACGCACAACTTAATGTGCGACCGCATAGCGCAGTGGATTAGCGCGTTTGACTTCGGATCAAAAGGTCGTGGGTTCGACTCCCACTGTGGTCGATTCGTGGTTGTGGTTGTTGCAATTTTCGGCACACACTTTTTCTTACGCTAAGTTCTTTCATTTTAAAATTTAACTTTTTTTCCCAAAAGATCAACTACCTTCTTTCGTTTGCATTTTTCCACGAGAATATGCTTTTGTCACTGAGATATTCCAGGGAAAGGGTTCCCTATCAGTGGAGCGTCACGTTAGCGTATTGCCATAGGAAAAAGCACCCAAAGCAGTACAATCCACTGGTTCGGTTAAGGCGGGACGATTGACAAATTTGTAAAGCAAAGAATTTATTTGAAAATAAAATTTATAAATTTTTTTAAGGATTTCCAGCATTTGTAAAGATAACAGCAAATCGCCACTCATAGCTTTATGGATTATCTCCAGATAAAAGTAGAGAGGGTGGTAAACAAAAATGGAAAATGATTGATGGCAACAAAATGAAAGCCGAATAACGGTAAACGAAAAGGGGTAAAAAGAAGAAGTAAATGCATAGATTACCCATGGCTGATAGAGATCAATGGAGACACAGCTCTGTGATGAAGTTGTTTCAGATTCTTGGATCAAGGACCAAGGGGAATAGAAATGTCATGTGGTGGCAACCACATCAAGAAGTAAGATTTTTTTTGCTGATCGTAGGTATGTTTGTTTGTCCTGGACGAATCAGAACAGGTGGTCTCGGGTTTAATCGTCGGATTCATCGTCGGCCATAATTTCTTGTGCACGACAGTCGGAACTACAGAAGGCTTTCTCACCTCTGCCATTGAACAGAACGCGGATAATATAATCAGTTAGATACCGAAAAGGAAACAGCATGGATGTTGGTAAAATAATATTAGACGTTAGAAGTGGAACGAACCTGTACATGTAGATATCCTCCCCATCGGCCAACTTCTTCTTGCACGAGCAGCAGAAGCTCAGAAAGTTTTCTGCTGGAAAAGGCTCGGGATCGTCTGAACACTTCACCACCCAAGAAGATGGTTCTTCACGAGCAATTACTGCAGCCGTTTTTCGATCATCAGAGATCCAACCACACGGCTCGCTTGCGTGGCTTTCTAAAATACAGTCACCGAAGATATGAGTTGTTTTGGGATTGGAACCGCGGCTTATGATCCGAGTGTAATCCTCGGAGTTTTCTATTTCGCTGGTGGAAAGGGAACCCATGAATCCAGCGAGAGAATCGAAGGAGACGGAAAGGGAGCCAGGGTGATTGCCCAAGTTCGCCATGGAGGGATCCAACTGCGGCTTCCGTGATTCAAGCGAACGCGCCTCGGAATTGGGCTTGGGGTTCAGACCCATAAGGTCTTCCGTCGGCATCGGAGGTGTTGTCCTACCACCGATGACGGCGGAGCAGGACTGGGTCTTCTTCCCCATCTCCCCGGGTTCGGTTTGGGGCTCTGGAGTTGCGACCCCCGGCGGGGAAGAGCACACACGGAAGCATGGCGATCCAGGGGAAGCTTGCAAGGAAAACAAATGATTCCTGGACAGCGACGCCGGCGCGGCACGATCCCAAGATGCTTTTGGCGTTGCGACGTCGATCCTCATCTTCGAGCCAAAGATTACTTTCCCACTCTCGACGGGAAGGTTCGCATCGTCATTGAGAGAGTGCAGCAGGCCAAGCCCCACCTTGCCGGAATCCCAGCTCTTGCGAGGACTTCCGAGACCCAACCATGACCCAACAAGAGGCTTGCCCAGGTTGGAAAACACTCGTCTCTTCGGAGACATCTGATAGAAAAGGTTAGAGAATACCTTGGAGTCCAGAGGGGAGGTGGGGCTCTTGGCATAATCACAATCCGATTGGGAATTGCGGTCGAAGCCCGTGAACAAGCCAGGAACACTGAAGAAGGATGCACGCCTGGTTCTCGGGGTGGCGGCTGCCGGAGCACCGGGGGGCTTCCAGTCGGAGGTTGAGTCCGCCATTAGCTGACCCAAGCTCTGATCTTTCCGGACTGCTCTGCTCCTCTTCCCCAGCATCATGCTGAAACGGCCAAGCACTGAACGATGAAGGAAAACGATTGGTTTATATGCACTGGGTAGTCGACTCGAGGAAGCGATGTGATGCGGGGAGGAAATAAAAGATCCATGGATGTGACGTGGGTGGAAGACAACGAGAATGCAGGCCACCATTGATGAATGGAAAGAGACAATAACCACCGTCGCAATCGAAGAAAAGCGACGACAAACCAGGTCTTCGATTCTCGATCTCTTATTTGATAAGGAACCGTGCAAAACAACAAAACAAAGAAACACAAACTTTATGATTGAAATTTGAATCAGCGCCGGTCCCACCACCAGGACACAAGAAAATCATCAAAAAGACAATATAAAGGAAATACCAATCCAAATACACGTCTGGCATCATGTCCTCTGTTGCCCCATTCTATGTGTCCAGAGCATTAGCTCCGAGGGAAGGAAACTACCAGAGGGTAGCCGTTCACTTTCATCCCTGATCAGGACAGACAAAATACGATAACCACACATCAATATGAATCCCTCAGATCAAGAGGCAAACTCCTCCCACCCGAAGCAGGGGGGGGGAAACAGATCTTCAAAACAATCGTAACATGTACAATCATCGGAGTAACACATGGTAGTAGAACTCACCCCCTCCCCACTAAAACATTCAATAAATCTAAGAAAATTTCAATAATTAATTTTACTTCTTTTGAACTAATCGCTATGGCAATAATGTTACTTTATGAAAATGTAATTCGTAAATTATTCATTAAATTTTGAGAAACCTTACCCCTTCTTTTTTATCATATAAAAATCTCAATACTAACTGTATTATTGCAACCATCCCCGTATTCCAGTAAGGTTCGCTCTTCCAAAATGCCTTTTTGTAAAAAAAAAAAAAAAAAAATTAAAATAGGGGAAAAAAAATAAAAAAGGAGATTCCTTTCGTGAAGAACTAAAATATCGAGTGCAGTGCTTCGGACGATGGAGCCACCTCCATTACCTGCATTTGTAATTGGATCCCTTGCGTTTTGCATTTTCGTTGGAAGGTCTGTGGTTGTCATGAAATACCAATCCAGTAAGAAAAAACAGCTTACCTCATAGTCCCTTTTGCACGGTATTTCTGCGATAATATCCATAAAAATAGTTCTCTTTCGATCTAACGCCATACGGTTTGCATTACGCTTCGACCCATTCCATGATATTTCCATCTGCTCTCTCTTGGAATTGACTGCTAACCTTGAGAACATCGTTCAGCACTTCAGCTTTTGCTTGCAGAGATACCTTTCTTTTGAACTGGAACTAACACAATTTAATTCTGTAGCTATAACCTACATTTTCTCCCAACAAAGGCAAGAAAACAGATATCAAAAACATTGCGACCGTTAAAGAAAAACTTCAAGTTCATGGAAAAGACATTGCCAGCATTAAAAAGAAATATGATGATTGTGGGAAAAAAACGTTAGAAGAAGGGCCGATAATATTATAATCATGCATGATTCAATTAGTATTTTCAGACACGTCTCCAATCATTAAAGGAAAGTAAGATTAGGGAGATGAAATTTTAAATGATTTGGAGTCATTTCTATAATATATAAGATTCTAACGTGTAAGACAATATAATGATTGAATCAAATGCTACTTAAGATGATAATTGATGTTTTCGCCAAGATTCACAGCAAATAAATCAATCCTCTGTAAACTCCAAATCATTCTGATGAAAGTACGATCGTAATTGAGCCACTCTATTTGTACGTCAGAAAAGCTACAGAACTGCATAACAAATTATGCTTCCCTTAGACAGCATGTACGTATCGTCCATTTTATCTTGTACCACCTTGATTACAAGTATCCTGACGCTAATAGCTTGTGGAATTTGTCGTAAGGACACAACAGTAAAGGAAAGTATGTATCATGATGTACTATTTTTATTACTGAAGCATGTCCAGCACTTCATAAACTGCCTTCTGGACACGTTCCTTCTCTTTTTCCAATAACTTCTTTCTCGAGAGTCCAGATTCATTGCACTTGATGATCTCCTCGGTAATCTCAGATGAACTTTGATCTACTTCCCTGTTTTTTTATATTATATTAATTATAAATAAGTGTACTCCATGAATGAAAATCTGAAAGTCAATTTTGTTTCCTGGATAAACTACCTTTACTTTAATGAAGAAATTGGCTTCGTATCATCCAATAATTAATTCCTATTTGATTAGTAAAAATCGTAATCTAATTGAATAATATAATTCGATGACATCATAATTAGGATTAAAACCAATTGAAAAAACAGTTGGACTGAATTGAATTGGAAAAAAAACTGTTCAATGCGTAGTCTGATTTTGAAAACATTGGTTAAGAAATTAGGAGAACCATGATTGGCAACATCATTCTTTTGCCTTCTATTGCTACTAATACATGGAAAAACAGTACGCGGATTTCTTCATTATAGCTTGCTACTTTTTGTTATTAATAACTGTTCAAATCCAGTTATTAGATAGAAAGTGAAAATCCAAAAGAGATCTATATTGCAATGAATTCACCTTGTCATCTTAAGCATGTTCTCCATAGCCGATTCCACTTGCTGCGACAGGTCTGCATTGAAGAGTCACAATGCAGTGAAATAATGTTTAACTCAGAAGAGTTTAGTTTAGCATAAACTGGACTAAAACAAGAAATTGATTTTTGTCAAAAGACTCAATCTTACTTTTAGTCATTCATAAATAGATTCCCCTGCTCATTGCAGCAAGCACTATGTAAACCACAAGTCTTTTTGTTATAAATGCTTATGGTTTACATATTTCAGCTCATACAACAAAATAACCAGATTTAAAAAAATTCGTTGAGAGCAAAATCGTCTTGTACAACGTCCACAATCGTTCGGGTAGATGTTGCATAACTATTAACTATTCTAACCAGACGAAAGGCAAACATTGAACAGAGAACAGATCCATCAAACTGGATCGATTCAACCGTCCATTCTATGAACACCAGAAGTCCACGTCCATTCAAAAACAGCTACTAGTAACCGTCCGGGAAGAAGTTGACCATTGTATGGCTAATTTAATCAGAGGAAAGTGAAACACTCGACAAAGATCGGATGTATTGAAACTGGATCGATTAGATTATCAAATCTAAGAACTCCAGAAATCCACATGGAAAAGACGAATTCCAGCTAAAAAGCAACTACTACGTCCAATCCAGAATTTTCCTCAAGCGACTCGTATAGTAGCTTAAAACACTCCGATCAGAAAAACAAAAACAAAAAACCACAGGCGACGAAAAATGATCGAGAATATTTTCATTGAACACTAGATTATCACAGAAACAGCGACATTCGACCAATTTCCGACGACTTGTAGCAATCAACAACCGACGGATGTTCTCCCGTAGAATCTTAAGCGATGAATCTGAAGACCTGGGAGAGGGAGACACGTACCGTACAAGAGGGACGAAAACAGGGAGTCAGGTTCGGCGACGAGCGGAGGGGATGAGGCGGGAACCAGCGGGTTCGAATTCTCCATTTCCCTTTCGGATCGAAACGACGACGGTCGGAAGGTGATAGTGTGGCGAATAAAGCGTGAGGAGTCAGCGATCGCGGGGTTTATATAGGCGCGATTTCACGCGAAGAGCGCGTGCGTGCGGGAATGGGATTAGGAATTTAAATTTACGATTAAAAACCAATTTAAATAACTTATAGTATTTTAAATTTTTACTAAAATTTAAATTTTAATATACATAAAATTATCGTTATCGAAAAGAATTATAAATATACGTTTTCGACAGTAGCCCATTAGAAAGTCGGATTTCATGAATTTTGACCATTAATTATTATATAGACGACTAGTTTGATTGAATTGATTTTTTTTTAACTTTTTTCAAGAAAAATCATCCAACTAATAATCATACCATACAAGATGTACTTAAGAAAGTAGATCTATGTACAAAATCTTCAAAATACAATGAATTAGAGAGACTTCAAATACATCGCTTTGAAAACCGAATACAATAACTACTCACGGGGAAATGAACTAATCTGCCCTCAAATTACAATCGAAGAGTTTGTTTATACCCATGCTGATGAAACAACCTCAACGAATGAGGTGTTGTTTGTTTCATGGACTTTAAACTCCAGCGAAGTACACAGAATTAAGAGATAGCGAAACAAACAGAGTCGAACGTCGACTCTGCTAGAATTAAAGTCGACCACAATCACCGTAGCTACGAAGAAAAACAAATTTCAAAAGGAGGAGAAAATAAAATAACATTTTGCCAGTGTCACTGTACATCGTCGGCAAAACAAACATCCTTCGATTGATGGCATGCAACCCACGAGAGAGAAACTTACAGGCATGTGTGCAGAGAGCAAGGCATCCAGTGTGCGGCATTTTGCCTCCAAAACAAACAGAACCTGAATCCTATGGTCGTGAACGAAAATGGGCTTGTGATCCTTTTTTTTGTGTTCCACGGAGCTGAAAGATTAACATTTGGAAGGTGAATTAGAAACGGAGGGCATGGCAGTATTACTTTGGGGATCAGGCTTTAACATGTTTCCTTCCCTGTATGTATCCCCTGCACATTCCGAGTATTACCTGACCACAGAAACCGGACAAATGCCCTTCCCCTGGGTGAAAAGAAACATGGGTTTAAGTTGCAAGCGAAGCATTTATTCCTGCTAGAATCAATCAAGGCAACCAGTGAGAGCTTGTTAAGCATCAGGAATTCACACTGCGATCCGGTCAGTTTTCTTTCATACAGAGATATCTACCGTCAAGAATCACATTGCACCAAGAAAATGACAGACATATGTTGGCGACTGATTATTTCATCTAATATTACAACTCCAATTGAGGCTATTTGATGAGCATAATGCTGCGGTCCTAGGCAATCACCATGATCTCCAAATCGTAGAAACTCTCCCATTCCTTCCCGAATGAATGTTGGGTCTTTCTGCACAAAACCAAGAGCAATGTGATTTTAATGATTCAACATATCCTAGTTTTGTCTTGCAAATAGATAACGACGAAACAAGTTCATGTCAAAGGGCAATCTGTGCCATGGAATCAATGATGTTTGTCCTGCCTAAAGACCTGGCGTTCTCAAATTTGAAGGCCACAGAAATTGTCCTATCCACCACAACATGTGCCATGGAAAATAAGGTGATAAATTATTACCATGGATAATTAATTCCATCCAACACTTTTTTTTTCAATTTACAAGTTTATGGCTTCTGGCATGATTAAAAGTTGAATGAAAAATGTCCGTTCGTTAGGTGAGGGTGCAGCAGATGACAAACAACGCACAGTTAGAGATCACACAATAGCCACTCTTTTTATCTCATGTTACCAAAGGTGCATCTCGTGCATACTTTAAACGTACATTTGGTTGACCGTAATTCACGTATAGTGTGATGTAATGTAACTAAATCACATTCCTTAATTAATTTACAATGAGTTTTTATAATTATTAATTTTAAATTTTGATAATGAGAAATTTAGCCTTTTAAGACATCACTCAAATAGCTAAACATAAGTTTAAATGATAAAATTGATTATTTATCAATTTGTTTATCAAACATGGAAATTTGATTATCTAAGGCATATTAGTTTTCCCATAATTTGTATGTAATGTAACGTACTATTATGTAATCACATTTCATCATTAGGTTATAATATTTCAGATTTTATGATTATAAGCTTTGAAATTTTGATAATAAAAAATTAAGTTTATTGAGACATCATTCAACTAAATTAAACATGAACATAAATTTTAAAATTTATTATTTTATATAATATTGTAATTAATGTATATTTAATTAACAAGCATCATAATTTGATTATGTAATGTAGTTTCTTTATGTTACATAAATATTATGGTTAACCAAACATAACTTATGTTTATGATCAACTAAAAGGGACCCAAGTGTAAAAATGATGGCAAGAAAATGACTCCTTTTCTTAATCTGCATTTGTCTCCTTTCTGATTCATTAAACCAAGCAACCAAATTACATCAGTATTCTGACCATATTCCTAAGGTTGTCTGGTGGAGAGTTACCTTACTTTTACACAAATTCTCAAATGTTATTATTATTATATAAATTTCTATATACAAATTTTCATCTCGTAATTTACTATACAGTTTCAAAATTGTTTACAAAACTACTTTCAACTCTAGCTCTCCACGGTTATTGAAACTAAAGTAATTCTCACGTAGCCTAAGTCATCGAGAAGCACTTCACTCCCACCTTTCCTTTTCCCCTTTTAGCCAACTTCGTGCAGTTCCCCTCCCCTCTCAGATGGCAGGCACTTTCGGGGAGGGTTGATATATGCAATTCAAACAAAATGGAGGGGTGCAGTTTCTTTGAAACCTGTTTACAAATGCCTCTCAATTTAACATCAAAGTCAAGGGTTTGACAAGTAAAATGTATACCAAAAATCAAAACGATTACTTTTCAATTTGACAGTAAGTTTAGCTGGGGTGCAATGATGCTGTATTTGCCAGCAGCATCCAAGATGCACGGCTTCCACTAGGAGAAATTAAGGGAAGATTAACATTATCATTTCATTAAAAAGAATGCCAAAATAAATATAATATAATTTTCTTAATCACAGCATATAAACAACACATGAAGTTGAAGAAAAAAACCATATAACAGGTATATAAAACATTAACACACTTATAGGGGTCTATTCTTTTCAGAAAATTTTGTTGTGCTGAATAGTATCAAACAGCAATTGCTAAAATAGTGATTTTTAGCTAACAAGTAAAATGTAGTGGAATGACTTTACTTGAGAGAATATAAAATGAAAAAGTATACCTCAGCTGCTTGCATTTTCTGCAGAACAATCAACATCATCATTGTCATTGTTGTCTTCCTCATCCTCACCTGCCTCTTCTTCATCCCCCTGTTCCTGTCTTAATTTTTCAAGTTCTTCCTGGACCTTCTCAAGAATCTGACGCTTCTGCACCTCCAAATCTCTGTGAAATTCACGTCTCATCTTCTCCAATTCTGCCATATGCTGCCTCTTGCTATTCTCCATTTTCTCATAAATCTTGCTGAACTTATGGATTGACTCAGCAAGCATCCTAAATGCAGATGGATCAGAACCATTTCTTGCCTTCTTAGTAGTCTGTGGAGGGAGCCCATCTGATTCATCATCATCGTCATCGTCGTCATTTCCCCCCATTTCAGAACCTGCAGGGCTATCTCTCATATCATCCAACCCACCGGAACGGTTCAGATGATGCCTTGAATTTGCAAACACATAGTCCCCGGAATCAACCCCACAGGGAAGTCTAAGTTGCTGCTTCTTCCAGGGAGCCTGAGCCAGTGATAGCAATCCCATCAGCTCCTCCATCTTCTTGAAATAGACCCACTTACTACTTGAACTCATTGAATCAGCCATCCTTGCCTTCTCCTTCTTGTACTTCTTCTTCAAAGTGTCAAGCCTATTGCGGCACTGAGCATCTGTGCGGCGAGTCCGAGACGACTCATTAACCTTCTTAGCAACTTCTGTCCACTCATCAGACCGGAGACTCTTCCTGCCATTCTGAATGTACAACTCACCCCATGCATCAAGAAGCACAAAAGTGGAGTCTTCCGTCCAATCCGTCGGATTGTTCCGGGCAGGTAGTTTTGACGTGCCTGTGGCAGATGCAACTACTGGCGTAGGAGCTTCCACTCGACGGGCAAACTCGAACCCCATGGCAAACTTATTCAGCTTTCTCCTCTTCCCCCTGCTCTCAGGTGACGACGACTCCGATTGCACCCGATCATAACCTGATCCACGCCCGTTGTCTTCTTCATCATCACAGTCTTCTTCTTCATCATCCTCCATGGCATCAACAGCACCATTAAGCTCCTCTTCCTCCGCATCGGATTCATCCTCCTCCTTGTTCTTGTGATACCTACGGTCCATTTGGGACGATAATCCAGTATTTCGATGGGGAACGTTGGAGCGATTGGAAGAAGGAAAGGAAGAACGACTGCTGTGGTTCGAATGGTATGGATTTGGAGGATATCTGGCGTCGTCCTCCATATCATCCATTCTTCCCATGAGAATCGAAGAAGTGAAATCCCCAAAAGACAATTTCTCGATCCAACCCAACTTCGAAACCTCAATCTGAATTCAATTTTCTCTTTTTCTTCGGTCCATACCCACCCGTCAAATCAACCAAAATTTGCACTTGCAGAGCCCTAATATGAAGAAATAAATACCTCTCAGATGAATCTGCACACAATTGCTTGTGATGAAAAATCGCAAATTTCAGAACCAACTCCGGATTGCCTTTCTCCCCATCGATTTCTTTTTCAGTTTCAACACTTGCAGAGCCCAAATACGAGAAAAAATAACAAACTTTCCCCCAATTTATGCTGAATCAAAGTGGTATAGAGAGCAGAACCCTAGCTTCCGTCAGAAGAGCAAAAAACAAAATTGAATAAAAGGAAGGATTTCGCCACCAGAATTCCTCCAATTCCGCATCAACGAATCTTATCTTTCCAACGGAAAACACCACCACGGCCACGAACGCAGGAGGTGGAGTCGAGGGGAGGAAACCCTAGCTTCGTGCGTGGCGGAGGCGAAGATCGAACGTTCCCGTCGCTTTTCCCAATCACGAGTTGGCGGCTCGCGGGTGGGGAAGACGGCGTCAGCTGTAGCATTACGATGGAATCGCGACAAAATCGGGTGGACTTCGTCGAATCTGGACCGTTCGTTGCTACGACGATGAGTGCCGTTTGGTTGGAAGCCACCACGGCTTCGCATGGGGGTGTGAACAGCGTGTGAGAAAGTACCGGAGGGAGAACTGGAGAACTTTTTTTCCGTGATAATTAACTTCAAGTTATTTATATATATATATATATATATGATAATAAAAAATTAAAAGATAATAAAAGAAAGATTTAATGAAGTAATGGTGTGTTGTAAGAATCTTAATTAAAATATCAACTATTTTTTAGTCAATAGAAGTAGAGGAAAAAAAGTTATTATTAATGTCATTGAATATAATACTTTGTAAATACAAATTCAGAAATACTAGTTAGATAGTAAAGATTGTGGTATACAACGAGAAGTGAAATCAAGATCACGTTAGTTAAATGAGTTATTAAAAAATTTAGATAATTTAGATTCAGTGGAGTTTCGAACTTATATCATAAATTTTAATAAGAGATTTCTTAATTATTAGGATATTTGTTAAAATTTTATCTTAAAATAAATTGATAATTAATGAGAAAAAGAGTTATTTATATATTAAGTGTAATTTTATACTCTATATTTATTAATGTAAAATTATTATAACACTATTTTTTTAATATCATGTTAAAATTTTATTTCAAAATTAATTTATAACAAAAAAAAAATTATATATCAAATGTAATTTTATTTTTTATATTTATCAATGTAAAATTATTTTAACAATATCGTTCTATCGAATTATCATGGCACAGATGTTGTTGGCAGCTGTGTTAATTATGTTTGGAATGAAAGAAACCGGCCTCCACCACCGATTGTTTTTATTAATTGTAGATGTTTATCGGTTTATACCAATATAATTTTCTCGTTTAAAATAACATATTAAATTTAAATTTGATATTGTTATAAACGCTTAAAACAACGTAATATATATAAATTCTTTTTATTTGAACCTTAAACCCTAAACGAAGTCTCGGGAATTGGGTTTAATTTGGTATTTAGATTTGTAAAGATTTTTATCATGTAAAATATATTTTTTAATAAATAGTTAACGAGAGTAAACGTTTTCGTTATAATTGTTAAATTTATTTTTTTAAAAAAAATTATATATATATTAAAAATTACATCGATTTAAAAAAAATATAAATTTTAAATTTGTCTAATATAAAATCCGAGAAACAACAAGACGTCAATGTTACATTCATGATATTCACTTTAAAAGACATGTTACCTGCATGTGACCTTCGCACATCATGCGTTCCGCGGAAGAAAATAAAAAAAAAAAAAAAATCAAACAAGAATCTGTGCATATACATGTACTATACACGAGGACGTACGTCATTCTGATTCACCTTCTCCTCCGGCGCCGTTCGTGGCATGCCATGTGCGACAGAGTGATCGCTCGCCGGCGACCGGAACAAAAGGAAAAAGAGAAATGGCGTACGTCAGGTCTTCGTCAGCTTCCTCTTCTCCTTGCCCGACTGCCGGCGAAGGCTGACAGTCAGATCTGTGAATGCGCCGAGTATGTACTTGTGGACCGTCCGATCATTGAGCTGCAGGTAGCAGAAGAGCAGGTCCTCCATGAAGTCCCAGTCCAAGGGCTGACGGCGACCGGGATCGCCGTCGGCGTGGCGAGCCTCCACCATCTCCACCATCGACCTACGGAAATCCACGTAGGGGTCCTTGGAGAACGTCATCACCGCCACGCTCTCCTCCGGTACTCCGACGTCCGACGCGGCGCTCGGCCGGACTTCCTCCTCCTCCTCCTCCTCCTCCTCCTCCACGGCGGTGACTGCAAAGGAGGGGTGGGAGGGTTGGAGGACGAGCGGGGGGTTGTGTCGTGTGTTGTCCGGCGACCCCCTTGACCGCGACCTTTCCTCGGCATCGTCACCGACGCTGACATCCCCGGCCTCCGCGTAGAGGGAGTGGAAGTTCTCGTGGAGGAAGCGATCGACGTCGGAGAGTGTCGCCGCACGTGGGCTGTCTTCGGGTCGTGACGGCTGATGGCGGCCGGCGGCGAAGGACCGGGTCTTGGGATATTTGCACGCGGATAAGAGCCATTTGGCTCCGGTGATTCTTTTGCCAGGATTGTTCTTCTTCTTCAGCTTGGAGAGATAGGATTTAACGTAGTCATGGATTCCTTTGCCCATCACCGGCCGGCCTTCTCCTCCTACGACGATCCTCTTCTTCTTCTGCTTCTTCTTCTTCTTCTTGTGCAGTTCTGAACAGGTGGGCTGATGTTAGAGAGGAGGTATAGGTGAAGATCGATCAAGGCCTACCGAGATGTGTAATTAATAGCAGAAAAAGGTGTATATATGGCTAATTAATTAAGGAGATTTACGTTTTTTTCTTTGGCATTATGGAATTCATACATACCAGACTAATGGGGTTTAATGAAGGATTAATGGGTAAATATCAGAACCTAATGAATGCTGCAATATTTCAGTGATCTTTCAAGGATCAGTGCAGTCAGCATTGGTTTTACTCAGCATCTCTTCAGAATCAAGAAACATTTATTTCACCCCCAGCACCACCACAATAATATAATATAATATTATATATATGTAATTGAAAACAAAAAGTCTTTTTTTTATATCATTTATGAGTTATTAACCAATTATTTTCAATAAGATAAATATTCATTTCTTTCTTTTTCTTTTTCTTTTCCCCTCGGAATCCTGAAACGAGAGTAGCCTAAACTCACCGTATCATTAACTCATTACTGTAATTCTGTAAGATCCCCCCACGCGGCATTCAAAATTTATTGGTGTTTCGTTTTGGGCATGCTTGTTTCGCTGGAATCAAGAGACTTGAAGGGCAAGAATCTGTAATCTGTGCATTATGTCTTGGATTTCAGAGAATCATGTACGTGGTTCTTCTTGAAGTGATGGATTTGAAAATGGAGATTTTGAAATGCAAACACCGTCATTATTTGTTATTTTTAATAATAAAAAATTAAAAATTAAATTTTTTATTATTTTTTAATATTTCGCAGTCTTTCTAAAGTCACCCTTTTTTTCAGGAAGGTACGGAGATTACCGAGCATACACTTCTTGATAATTTTCCAATGATTTGACTGTATTTGTTGCCGATCTTCAATTCCTTTAAGCCTTGAAACAGAAGTTGGAATTACCAAATCATACCTTGGTGTGTGGTCGATGGTTGGGAGGTTGGTTGCTGCATTTTGACCAATGTTTTTTTTTGTTTTTGTATCGTCAACAATTAATCTTCGTTGGCCCAAAATTCTTTCCAAGGATGATTCTTTCTCAACGGTGATTGACGGTAACATCTGTATTGTGAGATTTCAATTCAAAGTGATCAATTGATAATAAAGTGAGGTTTGTTTGGTCTAGCTTCAAAAGCTTTAGACTCTGTTTATTTGGATGTTTTAGTAAGTTGGATTGAGTTTTAAGTTTTTTTTATGAATTATACGATTTACCATAAAAAAGTAATAATAGTATATTTTTTTTTAAATTGTAATAAATAATAAATAAATTGAATAGTAATAATATTTTTTTTTGAAAGTTGTGATGGATAATGAATAAAATATGTAATAAAATAATGAATAATATTTATTATATTAATATGATAATGATATTTTTTAAGAGTTACGATGATGATTGTGTTTGTCTCTACGTTTTGACACTATGTAACTACGTTTTTCACTATATATTACAGTGTTTTATAGTATATTTATCAAATAACTTTTATATTTTTTACTATTCATAAAATCAAATCAATATCATTATCTTTTTATTGTAAATCATGAAATTCAACTTACCTCACAAAAATGCCTAAACAAAGTCGATAGTGTTTTTTTAAAAATTGTCACATCTAATAAATAATAAAAAATGTAAAAATTATTTACTAAATGATACTGTAGAATACTATGGTATATAGTGAAAAATATGGTTACATAATATAAGCACCTATATAAACAGGACCTTTCTAGAGATGTCAATTGGGTCATACTTAAGCTAGCCTAGTCTGGTACGACTACAGGCATGGTCAAATCATGCTCAGCATGGCATGACTGTCGACACATTTAGCTTTAAACCTTTCGATCTGGGTGAAATGTTTGAATTAAGCCTTTCACAAGGTCCAATAGGTTTGATGTCAAACTTACTGTAAAGTCTGTAATGTTTACTATGTTTACTGACAGTGCACAAAATAACCTATACATAAGTAATATAATATTATCCTAATTGTAAATTTGTAATAATGTAATTTATTAATAAATAAATAAATTAATTTAATTATATGTATTGTTATCTTATTTATTGAATTATTAAATATTGATTGTTGAATGTTGTTAATTAAATAGATTATTTTTTAAAATTAATTATTTAAATATTTAAGTAAATTAAATATTTAAATTAAAAAAATCATGTAATTAACCAACTCAAACAATATTGTTCGTGCCAACTGACACATCGACGACTGAAGCTTGCGAGCACCATCACACAACCTCACTCTTGCACTTCCAAAAATCACCACAATCTCTATGCGCGAGAGTAAAATTCACAATTTAGGGCTTATGTTTGCATTTGAAAATGAGAAGAAATGAAATGACAAAAATTTTGGAATATATGGGAAATGGAAATGATGAAATTTAATAAAAAATTATAAAATGAGAGTTATTTGTGTACGTACGGGAATTAAGAGAAATTTCAAATTTTAGAGATTTATTAGGTATTTGTACACCATGTGAATTAACAAGAAAGTTTAATATTAACATTTTTTAAATTTTAAAATAATGAAAGTTATTAAAAATTTAATTTTGTAATAATGAAAGTTTCACTAAAGGAAGGAACTTCCGCCAAAGTTAGATAGTGTTCAGTGCGATGACAATGTTCGAAAAAGCTCGATTGCAAAAGGAGTGGTAATAGTGTTCGAATATTTGAAGGGGAGATGAGTAGCGATGGTCTTTGAAGCCCTAAAAGGTTAGCTAGAAGGGAAGAAGGATAACAACGTCACCAACAAGGTCATCACTTGTCTCGCCTGCCAATGGAAGCTTGATCTATCGTAGAGGATCATTGGCGTCACTCGAGTCGTCAAGATTTGCACGAGTAGTGATGATCTTCGAAGCCTCAAAAGCTCCACTACTGAAGGACGATAACATCATTACCTATTGGTTGTCTCATTGGTGAAGCTCGATCTGTCGTGGAGGACTTCGAGTTGTCGGGTTGAGGGCTTTCTCAGGGATTCAGAGAGTGGAAAAGGTCGAGGGAAGAAATGGGAGGGATTTTGTTTAAATCATGGGAAATACATTTTTCATGATTTCATAATGCACAAATAAACTTAGGAAATTGATCAAAAAGAAATTTATTTCCTTTAAATTACTTTTCTAGGAATTCCAAAGATAGGAAATTTATCTTAAAATTTATTTTTCAAATTTATTAAATTTTTCAGAAATGATTTTTTAAAATACACAAAAACAGTCCTTAAATGTTCGATCTACTTCATCTGATGATGGGTACTTGTTGGCTGCTGCTGCTGTTGCCGCTACTGTTCTGCTGCTGCTCGGTGTGATTGATGGTGGAGCAGAAATCTACAGCCACGGGGAGTTTTGGATGGGAGTGACGACGCACTTCTTCTTGAGATAGGCGTCCAGTGCGTCCATCCCTTCGTCCTTGCCGAACCCACTCATCTTGTACCCTCCCAGTGGGCAATCGATGTCCAAGACGAAGTAGCAGTTCACCCAGATGGACCCTGCACGGATCGACCTCGACACCCGATTCATTGTGTCGATGTCCTTCGTCACCACGCCCGCCGCCAAACCATACCTTGTGTTGTTGGCGCTCTCGATCGCCTCCTCCGTCGTCCTGACGGCGGCACGTAGCTCAGTGGGGAAACCCAAAACCCAAGACCAGAGGAACGAGAAAGAAAAGTTACCTGAACTTCATCAGCGACATCACAGGACCAAATATCTCCTCTTTTGCTATTATCATGTCATCCTGAATTAACACACAAGCAAAGCGGTCAGTACCGTCTCTGATGAACCCTTTTGCTATTTCCTGCTAAACCATGTATGTGATTAACTGTTCGCAAACTAGATGTGATTGATTCCATGAACCAACGAGAAATGGGACTGGTGATTCACACCTTCACATCAATGAAGATTGTGGGCTCAATGTAGTATCCTTTCCCCCCACATGGTTTTCCTCCAACCAGCAGTGTTGCTCCTTCCCTTTTTCCTTGCTCTATGTAAGAAAGGATCTTCTCGTATTGCTTTCGGTCGATCTGTACGTGCGCAGGAAAGGTATTCGATGAAATTCCCGAACCAACTTAATTGGTACAGGGTGATGAATGAAACCGAGCTTAATTTCGCGGTTGAAACAAAACTCTGTACGTTCGATGATGCATGAAAGGGAAGAACAGAAGACATCAATTAATTACTTGAGGGCCATGAGTCACCGTGAGATCGAAATGGTCTCCGATCTTCCAACTCTTTGCTCTTTCTGCGGATTTCCTGACAAACTCATCGTATATGCCTTCCTGAACCAGGACACGCGACCCTGCAACGCAAATTTCACCCTGCAATTTGATAGGGTCGAAGAGCACGAAGAAGGATGCATAGATTGGTTAACAAGCCAGTCAATAATAACAATTGATGGTAGTAGTGAAAGGAGATGGACCTTGTTGAAGAATGAAGCAGAATTAGCTAACTGAACGGCCATGTCGACGTCAGCGTCGTCAAAGACGATAAGTGGAGATTTGCCCCCCAGTTCAAGAGTCACAGGCTTCAGATTGCTCTTTGCGGCTGCCTCCATTACCAGTTTCCCTACTTGGGTCGAACCAGTAAAGCTAATCTGCAAGTGGTTTGATGTGGTGTTGTGAATTGAATCAAACAAGTCAGTCGATCATCGCCGGATCTTGGGGTTGTGGCTGATTCTCACCTTATCAACGTCCATGTGGGAGCAAAGCGCCGCCCCTGCCGTGGTTCCATATCCGGTGACAACGTTCAGAACTCCATCAGGAACGCCGGCCTACCGTTGGGATGCAAAAGAATGAAATCAATACGTGCCGACCTTTTACTCAAAGTACATGTTTATGTGGTGTGAATTTTTTTCTTACTAATCAATTAAGGGTGGGTTTGTGCAAGGAAAAAATATTCTTGAAAAATTAGATTTATTTATTTATTTTTTCTAGTATTTATGTATTTAAAAAATAGTAAATTTTTTTTTTTTCATTTACAACAAATATTTATATCTGTGTAGAAAAAAAATTTAAACTTTAAATCCTTTAAATATTTTTTCTCCAAACCCTCCTCCATCTCTCTTCCCTACACGTTCTTCTAACTTTCATCAATTTAGACATTTTGTTTTATGGATTTATTAATATATTCATTTTTGGTATAAATTATTGATTATTATTATTTATTAAATAACTATATTATTGTAAAAAAAACATATCATACATCTATAATTGTTTATTTTTCAATATCTATACATACATTATTTATTAAGTTATTATTTTTGTACTGAAAATTTCAATTAAAATATATGTAAATATTTTTCTCTCTCAAAAAATCATGATTAAAGTATTTTATATAAATATATTGATATATTTGAATTGTATAATATTATCTAATTGATTCATTATATAATATTTGATAATTTTTATGTTATTATATAAGTTTACGATTTATCATAAAAATTTTCTTGATTTTTTATCAATTACATAGACACCTAGAAAAAAAATTCCTTGACGTGCACAAATGTTAAAAAAAATAAATTTAGAAAATTATTTTACAAATTTACCTTAGAAACTATTTTTCAAATTTTCCTTATTTAAAAAAAAAAAATTTATTTTCATGATGATATTTACATTCTTTAATCTACTTATTTTATTATTAAAATCACTTTTCTCATTACTCTCATCTCAAATAATCAAGATTTATCTAAAAATCACCTTTTTTTGCTCTCAAAGTACAAAAAAATAAGATTAGTGAATGATCCCTGAGGGAGAGTTTGTATCTCCTAAAAATCAGTGAAAAAAAAAATCTAAAATATTAAAAATTTAAATTTTTTAAAAAATTATATAAATAATTTTATACTTTTTTTTTATTTCTAAATTTTTAAAATTTTAATAATATTAATTTTTTTTCAGATTTTAATTTCGATACACGAACCTTCTCCCTGAGTGTACAAATAGACTTCAAAATTTATACGACATCGACATGAGAGTTACGGTGGAGTACCTGCTTGGCGAGGTGAGCGTAGTAGAGGGACGAGAGGGGGGCTTGCTCGGCTGGCTTGAGGACGACGGCGCAGCCGACGGCCAAGGCGGGGGCAACCTTGATGGCGAACATGGGAGACGGGAAATTCCAAGGGATTATGAGGCCCGCAACTCCAATGGGCTCCCTTAGCGTATACCCCTGGTACTGGGTGGACATCTTCAGCGTCTCGCCGTGGATCTTGTCGGCGGCGCCGGCGTAGTACCGGATGACCTTCACACAGCCCGGAATGTCCATCTCGTTGCTCACCCCAAACACCTTCCCGCAGTCCACCGTGTCCAGCATCGCCAATTCCCTCGCGTGTTCCTCCACCAAGTCTGCAAACCTCATCAGGATCCTTCCCCTCTCCTGCCTCCTCCGTCGTTAGAATCGATCAGGTAGGGGATCGAATTGAAGAAGACTCACACAAAAGAGATCGAAATTGATCAGAATTAGAAGGGGCCAAAAAAACTCACGTAGCCGGACATGCGAGGCCACTTCCCATGCTCGAAGGCTTCTCTGGCGGCCTTCACGGCGACGTCGACGTCCTCCTTCCCTCCTTCCGCAATCCTGGCGATGAGGTCGCCGGTGCGAGGATCCACCGTCTCGAAGGTCCCGCCTGCAAATTCCGCAAACACGGGGATGAGAGGTGTAAATTTCACATATTTGCAAAGTCCTCCACCTGCTTTGCTTTGATAAGTCTCCCTCCCAACACACGATATCAAAAAAAGATAACATTTTTTATTACTGACGTTTGTTGTTTTTTTCTTCTTCCGAAACAACAAGACAAATTTTATTTTCGCATGCTATCAACCAAAGTACGAGAGGTCTGCGCGCGCAGCCATAAGTGCAAGAAGATCGAGATGCGCTTATGCGAAAAGAGCGTAAGGATTAAAGTGAATGGTTGCGTGGGTTCACTACGGCCATCGCCCATAATATACATACAATTAAGGCAATTAATTAACTAATTGATTGATTAATAAGATGGAATTAAGAATAGTAGTACCAGAGACAGCATTCACAAACTGGCCGTTGATGAAGAGCTTGGTGAACTTGACGAGCTCATGCATGTTGCAGGCCTCACTGGGAGCGTCCGACGGAACTCCGTTGCTCTCCGTCCCCATGTTGAATTGGTCTTGCGCCGGCTCTTCGGATCAAGCGATTAAGCTAGCTAGCTTGGAGGTGGAGGAGGTGATGGTGTTATATTTGTAGCAGGAGGAGAGGGAGGTGCAGAGTTTGGATGGGGACCCAACCTGCAACTTCCAGTTCTGCAGAAGAAAGAAAGAGAGAGACCCAGGAAGGCGTGGAGGAGATGGACCGCGGAATATATTAACCAACAAGTTGATGACATTGGACACGTAGGGTGGGATCTCATCTTCCGTTGTATGACACGACTTCCGAGGTGGTACGAAAAAAAATATTTGTAAATGAAAATGCATTCGCGAAAAGTAAGAGTGTTTATATTTTAATGATTTTTTATATTTTATATTGTTTAAATTATTTTTATAGTATTAACGGTTGAACAAGTCAATACTATCTATATTTAAGTATAGTAATGAGGTACAGATCACATGGTTGAATATAGTTCTGACGTTGAATCCAAAAGGTTTGCGATTGGTTGCATCGAAAGAAAATCTTTCAAACACGGTTTTAACACAAATGTTATGACTAGCTTGATACATTTATCGCAGTATGTCATAAGTTATGATTAAATCTGAACGTAATGGATAGACCGTAACTAGTGTAGTCGTAATGAAATAAGTTAATATTATTTTCCTTCTTTTACGTTCAGTTGCTAAAATTAAAAAAACAGCTATAATTATTATTTACATTTAGTAAAAATATTATATAACCGTAGAAATACGTTGGAAAAAATAATTCCTAATAAAAATAATAAGTAAAATTATAATATTTATATCACCTGTGAATATTTTTTTATTTATCAATTAATTTTAATAAAATAAAAAATCTACGATACACTGTGAACACAAGAAACAACCAGGTAGATTAATTGAAGAACGAGAAATGGAGACGGGTGACTTTTGAAAGCCCGGGAGAAGGGAAAGTGACAGAAACGAATGGCTACGCATCTTTCCTTTGGATTTATGACTTTATTGTTGTTGTTATCATCGTTGTTATTGTTACCGTGATTGTGATGCGCGTAAATTTCAACGCAGCAGATGATGACTTTAGATGCCAAAACAGGACCGGTCTTTAATTTCCCGAGGAGGTCTGAAAAAATGGTTGTACTACAGGCTGTAGCTGCGGAAACCCGCAGGCCATTTTTCTTAATCCCCACGCCATGCCCAAGACTTCATCACCACCGCATTAATTAAAGTTAACCTTCGTTTGAAAATATTTTACGAAAAAATTACTCTTAACGTCAGGATGACGTGGATTGATTTTTAAGATAATTTTTTTATATTAACTTTATCATGATATTTAATTACGTTAATATTTTAAAAAATAATTTTAATATTAATATCACTTATTTAAATATTAAAATATATCAATTCTCATATCCTGCCTTTTTAAATAGCACAAAAGTCAATGTTATTTTGAATATTTATTTAAAAATTTATAAAAATTATTTTTTATTACTATTGAAATTAAAATAGTTATTCTCAATGGAGAGGATCCGACAAATTTGAAGAAAATGGAAAGCCCGGAATGAACGGCTACGTGCCCAACGATCGCCGGAGTTGACCTGAAACTGCAAGATTAGATTTCCATTGTGAACGCACCTAAAAAAAAGAGTGAGAATCTTTTCGTAACAACACTTGTTATTGACCAGTAAAAGATAACTTTTTTAATAAAATTTATAATTTATAATTTAACATTTTATTAATATAGTAAAATTATTTTAAAGTAATAATTTTTTTAAAAAACGTCACCTTGTAATCAGTAATAATTTTAATTTTAATAATCGTAAAGAGTTAAAGTTGAAAATAATTTTATAAATAATGATAAAATTACATAGTAAATTATGAAGTAAAAATTCACGTATAAGAGTTTACGAGACGATGATAATATATAAAAGTTCAGGTAAAATTAAAATTAAGAAAACCCATTACTCATTGCATTTTGATCTCTTCCATTGTCTCTAACATTAACGATAGCTGAGGATACCTCTCCATATTCTCTGTCAGATAATCACATGAAAATTTAAACGAGTAGTTTCAAATAATTAAGGTTTTATTTGGTAATAAAATTTGTAAAGATTTTTACATATATATTTTAACAAACGATATTATAAAAATAAACTTTTTTACTGTAACTATTAGAGAAAAAAATAAAAAAATATTTTTTTTACCTTACAAACTATGTTAATTTTAAAAAAACATAAACTTCAAACTCACTCAATTTATCGACTTTACCACACAAAGCCTAATTTCACTAGGTTTGTGAGATCTCATATTTTCACTAACACATCAATTTCTACGAATTACAAGCTTTCTTGATGAGTCCCCGATTTCAAAAAGATTTTAATATAGATCGAATTCAAGATGGTAAAGTTTATCATCCACTTGATTATAATTAACCAAGCATTGATTGATCTAGAACCGATCACAAATAATTGAGTTGAGTAGGGTTCTGTTCCTTGTCGGCTTATTAATTAGTCATCAGAAAAGGAAGCGCACAAAAACAACATTATCATCGATCGTATAAAAAACTCTTATACATCGGCTTTTCACTTTTAACTTTAAAGTCATAAAAACTCTTATACATCATTATCTTCGTAATTTACCGTAAAATTTAAATCATTTAATAATAAAGTTCAACTTATAACTTTCTACGGTATTCAAAGTTCAACATTACCATCAACAACCACGACGAACCGAGATGGATCGGTCATTTCATGCTTGCCACCTGTCGTTTAAGCTCATCAGAGTTAATTTAAGTAATCCTCTTGCTTGACGTGCTTAATTTCCTCCAAATGGCCCTACGAGAGAGTTGAGTACATCAACTAATTGACTTCATAGGCTCACAGATGTTTTTTTAACATTTTCTTGATAATGAAAATTTACTCAAATTTTAATTACAGAAAAATTACTACGATGCTACCAATGACAACATCATCCCCATCAAAATCAAATGAGTTATTAAAAAACACACCACTAGTTTAATAGGAAGGAACGAATCACATATGGATCATCCTTGACAATAATAATAAAGCAAGGTTAAGCCTCAATTACCAAATAATCAAGGATAGAATTATCCTTTTTTAAAGATAGGATTACCCAACGAACCTGTTGGTGGACATATAAGAAATAGATAAACAGCTAACTTCTAAACCTTTCCTTTTGCTGAGAGAGTAATCATATTTTACCCACTGAGTAGGTTTTATTAGTTAAGACTCGAAGTTGACAGCAAATAAATAAAAAATCATCTTAATGATAACACGAAATTAAGTGTTAGAAATAGTGAAAATGATATAAAAATTACATGATTTAAAGAAAAATTTAGTTATGTATAGAAGTCAATGAAGAAAATTGACTCATGTGGTCAGTCCTAAGTAATGGGATTAAGACATTGATTGGTGTAGCAACGAAGTTGTAAAGCCTTACTTCGGCAGATCATTATAATTAAAATGTGAACAAAACATCATAAACTTGTGCTACCATGGTATATAGATCACGGTAGAAAGGAAAGACCATGTAATGCCTCTTCGTAAAAGATGCAAACAAGTTTCAAAATAATGAGTGCACATAAAAAGAGGCTTCCATCTGAGTGGAACAATGAATGGTGATAAATCTTCAACACATTGCATCACTAGTTTCTTGTCATTGAGATCAACATGAGAAAACAACAAGAACCCAAATTTAATCGGTAATCATTTTCCAGTACAAAAATTAGAATAAATAATACTTACTTGACTTTTTAAATCATGTGTTCTGGCAGCGGTCCCAAAACTCTCTCCATCATGGTTAGGTGCACCAAATTCTCAAGCGTCTGAAGCAATGCTTCCCCCTGAGATATATAATAGATACATATGCAGATTATGCTTTGATATCAACGATTTCAATAGACATAAAGGATTAAGATAAAAAAAGAAAAACATACATGAGTTGAAGATTAGCATTTTTTTTGAATGGACAACATAAGAAAAACTGCATTCATGATAAAGAAAAAATATCAAAGGGGAAAAATAAAAATATGGCAATATATTTACTCCTGTGGAAAATATCAACAAATTTAGCTAGCACACTTAGAGTTAGGCTAACTAAAAAATGTGCATGAAATGACTAGGCATCTAATTCAAGACCAACCACAACACAAGACAGTTATGATACACCAGTAGCATATTGTCCATGATCCAATAATCAAGTTACACAAAAACATTACAATCTAGGAAGCATTTCTGCATTAGACTCAAGCTATTTTCCTTTTGTATAGAGGCTAGAAGGACTCCTGGTATTTAAAGATCTACAAATGTATTCAGAGACAAATAAACCAACATTTTTCCCAGCCTTTTTGGAAACATAGGTTCAATTTGAATTTTTTCCAGGTTAAAGTTTAAGATTAAGACCAAAAGAACTTTTATGCATTCTTAAAGAGACCATATGCTACTCGGTTGGATCTAATTTAAGGAAGACTAGCAAACGTCACAGCTTTTTACTTTTTATTAAGTAAGATCAAACAATCTTTGACAGAAAAATTTCGTACGCATTATCATGCATATTCATTTAATATTGTCCTTTGCAAGTGAACTTTTCCTGGCATTCTTCTGGTTTACCAGAAAAACCAATATACCTAAGATAATCTCAGGTGTTCTGTAATGCCTTGTGGAAACAATAGAGCTACGATCCTGACTCTCAAATGCAATGCTCCCAAAATCAATAAGCTTTATGGCACTTGACTTTGGAAAGCACCTAAATTGCATGTCATCCTGTGGATTGCTCTTTGAACTCCTCTGTGTCATTCCAAGAATTCATTGAAGGTGATTACTGAGTTGAGAAACCTCATGCAAGAATGGTGTAATTTCTAAAATAATACAGAGAACAAGATACATTGTGTATTGAGAGCTTTAAAGACTCAGAAGACACAAGAAGTATGTTTTTCTGGGCTTCAGATCAGTGTGAACTAGATGTAAATCATGCATATCTACATTAAAAGTAGACATGAAAAACAATCAACTCCCTTCAATATGTGAACAGAGCAACAACAGATTGCAAGCATGTTTATAAAAATCCAAGAATTTAAGTAAATCCACACATGAAACAGATTCCAAAAGCTGATGCCCAAACTCCCAGACAAGATCGACAGGAAAGGAGCTGTACTTATTTCTCCATGGGAAATCAAACAAGCTTGGTCCAAGCTTCTCACAGACCTGATAACAGTATTGACGTTCATTGACGTAACAGTTTCAATGCTTAGCTTCCTGATTCTATGACAATCATAGTTTCACATAAGAATGAAACAATTATTGTATGTGATTCCTCCTTGGAAATTTTATAAAATTTTGTTTCAAACAGACAGGCACTGTCAAAAAGAGAAACCGTCTTAAATTCTGAGAAATAATTTATAAGATGAAAGGAAATAAACCAATTAATTAAGATGAATGATGATAAACAGCACAGGCTGCTTACAAGAATTTAAAACGCTAGCATAAGTTTCGGATTGAATATCCACTTACAATGCATATGTGATTCCGTTAGTCAAACCACCTTCGGATCTGCAAAAAACAAAATATAAGCAAAAAGAACATACGCACATCTACTAAGTACTAAAAGTGAATGTCCCTCCCACACTCCTATTGGTTCGGCTTCAAATGAGACATACTGTGAGTTGCGTTGATCATAATCAGCAAGTAGATTAAGAACATTTATTTCAATCATTGCAGCATGACGGTATTTTCGTATGCTCCGCACCACCTTAACCGCAACAAGTTCGAGTTTCACACGGTCCCAACACTCCAAAACCCAACTTCCTGACGCAGCAGCCAGGCAAGCAAAACGGCAAGTATCGCGTAAACACAGGAGGACACTTAAACATCACACCTTCTCCCATCTTGCTGATTATTTTATCTGCAACATTTGCAACAAAAGGAAAACCGAATTCATCAAAAATTCCGACGTACGGGACACTCCAAGGGAAACGAGAGAACAAAAGGAACGACGTTAGAACCCGACATCGGACATCCGGGGGTGAGGTTTTCTCCAAAAATTTCGAACACGCAATGCCCTTCCCTGTCGTCCTCCCTCCACGGAGGACCGCGCGGCCGCTTCCGGGAGCACAAGATCTCCAGCTCCGGCATGTTGATGCTCGCCGTGTGCGATTCCTAGGGATTCCACGCCGGGAAGAAGACGAAAAGGGGAATGAAAGGTAAACTAACGATCGGAGTTTAGGATCCGACCCGAATACAGAGGGTCCCTCGTGGAATCGATCTGAGGTCACGAGGGAAACACCGGCGGCCGCCGAAAGCGTCGTTTATAAACGAGCAGCCGCAGAAGCCGCCGGTTTGAGCACAGCAACCGGAAAAATAAAGTGAGAAGGTTCTGGTAAAGTATTTTTTACTATTATGTATTTTAATTTTTATTATATATTACATCATTTTTAATAATATTTATCAAATAATTTTAATATTTTATATTAAAAATTATATTAAAATATTTACATCATAATTCGTATAATTTTTTTAAAAATATAACCATTACCTAACTTAATTTTACCTTTATAACAAATATACCTTCAGCTGACGTAAGTGGTAAGATATTCATTTCACATTTTTAAATGTGATTATTTTATTTTTAAAGTGTAGTTCTTATCTTTTAAAATTGTATTTTTAAAATAACAGTATTTTAAAAGAGTTATAATTGAAGAGAACATTTTTTATATTTACTCTCTGACGTCTAAGAATAGAAAAGGTAATTTTTTAAAAAATGAGTTTAAGATAAATGAAAGGGAAAAAGTAATTTTGATAATATAAAAAGTAAATTATGAAAATTACTGAAAGTATTTTTGGAAGTTAAGAGTAAAAAAAGAATGAAGCCTGAGAATTATTTTTACGAGCTAGAATAGTAATTTTTATAGAATTTTAATTTTACTTTTAAGAGTTTCTTTGTAGACGTCGAAAATATGATTAATGGAAATTTAATAAAAGAAAAATTAAGAAATAGAAAAAGTTTTAAGAATATTTGTGTACGTTGAAAATTTTAAAAAATTAATTTTAAAAATATATAATTTTTTTATATTTTTAACATTTTAAATATAATTTTACATTTTTTTATAATCACAGATTTAGAAATGACCAAGGGAGGTTGAGCATTACGATGAAATTTTTGTTAACTATAAGAATTTTTTTGATCCAAGTGAAAAATGATGAAAAAATTTTATATACTTATAGTTATGGAAAAATTTAAAATTTTTCTAAACTTTTCAAAATTCACAAACACTTCGTGTGTCTTGATTAACTTCTCTTAACCATCACTAAACTCATAACTATATAGAAAATATGAAATTATGCTTGAAATATTAAAATATAAAATATTTATAAATTTTTAAAATTAATTTTTTAAAATTTTATAATTCAAAAAAAAATCTTAAAAAATTTTATTTTTTTATTTCTCGAATTTTCTATATATGACCACGTAGATGTGTTGGACGGAAAGCAATCCAAACAAAGGCACAAAGGCACTGGCCACACGGTTTGCTAAAGCAGATTATTCCCTCCACGTAGGTTTAAATTAAAAATAACGAAGTTAAAAAAAAAAAATCTCTGATCGTATTAAATTATATTTTTAAATATATCAAATTATAAATTTTCACGCTATTCTTTTACTTATTTATAAAATTTTCTTTTATTTATATTTCACGCATCTGTAACTTAAAAGCAAAAAAAACCTCCGATTATTTTTCTACTCACGAAAACCAAAGGAAAACTCCGCTTGTTTTGCAGGCACTGCCGCCCGAATGACGACACCGTGGAGACATTCTCACCTTCTTTCAAAATAGGATTTTTTATAAATTTATATATATTATTATTATTATGTAAATTTTTATTTTATAATTTGTTATATCATTTTAATATTATTTGTAAAATTATTATAACTTATTTTTTATAATTTTGAAGTTAAAGTAACGAAACTTCAGTAATCTTAATTTTAATAAAAATTATATTTTACCTTCTTTATGTAATATCAGAGTTAAATAAAGTTAAAATTAAAGTTAATTTTGTAAATAAAATTAAAATCATATAATAATTAATGTGATAGAAATTTATATATTAAAATTTATTTAATAATAATGACATTAAAAGTAAATTTATATGCATAGAATTAGATAGTAATGAACTGTGAAAAATTTATTTTTAATTTTGTATACCTCACATAATTAAATAAAAGTAAATTTTTAAAAAGACATGTCTGAATTAACGAAAAGTTAAATTTTGTTAAAAAGACGTTATAATTCCAGAAGACTCGACCGAGGCCTATATATTCCCTCCCTACCTCTACCTCTTCCACAGCACCTCCGCTTCGTGCCGACTGACGCCACCATCATCCGATGCAGTCACTCCAGCAGAAGGCGTCCCAGTGGAGCGGCGTGGCGGCCGTCGACGCGTTCGCCATCGACCAGACCAACCTCTTCGAGAAGCTCGGCGGCGTCGACGCCTTCGTCGCCCTCTCCACCAATTTCTACAACAGGTGGGTAATCCTTCGTCGATCGATTCGATGCTTCTTCTTCTTCTGTCGTTGTTGTGTCTGGGAAGTAAGCGTGGTCCCATTTCGGTGCGCTGGCGAACCGTGACACAGGGTTTTCGAGGACGGGGAGGAGTGGTTCCGCTCCATCTTCGCGGGTTCCAGCAAGGAGGCCGCCATCCAAAACCAGTACGAGTTCTTCGTCCAGAGGATGGGGGGACCTCCACTCTACTCCCAGAGGAAAGGTTAGGCCTTTTTTTTTTTTTTGGGAAAGATTAAAAACATGGCTTTGCATTTATTTGGTTTTCTGCTCTGCACACATATATCAGTTTAGGTCTTTATTAGTATGACTTACATGTTAGGTGATATTACTGAAATTTTTTATTAATTAATTAATTTTAATAAGATAAAATTTATATGATATTAAAATTATTTTACACACGTTACAAATGTTATATACTTACAGGTACAAAAATATGTTCAAAAAAATAATCATACATTAAAAATGATGAGTAAAATTTAAACATTTATATTACTTGTGAATTATTTCTTATTAGTTAATTAATTTTAATAAGATAAAATTCGTAAGTTAGAAATTTACGTATTTTAAATTAACATGATTTTAAAGTTAAAAAATTATTTTATTTTATTTTCTCTGTTAGTTATAATGAAAAAATTTACTCTTATTACATTGATTAAAATATATTTTTTATATAATAAATTTTTTTATAAATTTTATTTTTAAACGAAGTCTTAAAAACTACGTAGTAATACATCAAAAGAACCCAGCTGTTCCAACCGTGTTCATACGTTTTTGTCGAAACACGGCAGCTTCTCCAGGATTCAATCAAATCAATGATGCAGATTTATTATTCTCCATCCTCGGTAGAACAAAACCATGAAGATTAATGCTCAAAAAATCTGCTTTTCTAACATCTGGATGGGATGAATGGCAGAAAAGCATCCAAAACTCATTGGGTAACTTTGTAATGCCCAGAGGATTTCACTCCTTTGTTGAACTGCTTTCCATAGCTTAGCATCCACACAGTTTCACCATCCGAAGCATGAATTATCTGTACAAATTTTTTATTATTTTCCATAATTACTCACTAATTCCAAAAGCATAAATCTTTCTGTCTTTGCGATTTTGGCAGGCCATCCAGCACTCATCGCACGCCACCGACCGTTTCCGGTGACTCATCGGGGTGCAGAGAGGTGGCTGCACCACATGCAGCAAGCATTGGATAGTACCCAAAGCATAGACCCTGATTCAAAGCTTAAGATGATGAATTTCTTCAGGTTTGTTGCTATTTCTTTCCTTGGTCATTATGCATCACTTTCCTTTTCTCCAACTCATGATTCCTTTTCATGGTGTAGGCATACTGCATACTTCCTTGTGGCTGGAAATGAGCTGAAAAATCAAAGACAAGGAGTCCCCTGCAAGCATGCAGCAAGCGAGCTGACCAAAGCACAGGGATGATCATATCAACGTGAAATAAAACACCACTGCAGGCACAATGTCTTATGTTCTTGACAATTGAAATGTTTTCAGTATAACTATGACTACAGTACAAAATAATGTCCCGAAGATCGCATAATCTTCAAATAACTATATATACTTTGCTTCCCTTGCCTGCAAATATGAGTCTGAGTCCAAGCATTTTCCTTCTTTTTTTCCTGGTTAAGTTTTTCCAAGTGTTGTTATCTATCAAATTTTGGTAGCGACAGAGGATAGAGATGTTGCCAAATAAACCTGTTTTTCTTGGCTTGGATTGATTAAGAACATCAACAACAATCAATGGTTTAATTCCACTTTAAGTAGTCAGGCACTAAACTTGAGAGAGGTTACATGAGTTGGGTCACAAATGCAATTCTTGTGTTTGACATTGACGACACCAATAAGTATGCCTTTCTCAGCCAGGGACACAAATAATAATTCCTCTCTTGTAAGAAAGAAAAGTTTTCATTGTTCTTGATTAGATCAGTGAGGGGTGAGGGTAGTATTGGAACCTGTTACACTACATAGGGTTGTGATCTTTCAAAATTTCTACCGAGAAATTATTCCCATTAACTTCATGTATTAACAGTGAAAAGTGGAATAAAACTCAGGTTTCCTCTGTTAATTTTACCTGAAAACAAGCATGACAGCAATTTCCTACTTCAAACAGATCACCCTGGCTCAACATATCCTGCAACAAACAACAAGACAATGGATTTATACCCACAAGTTCCACCTACAAAAGAACAAGTAAATCAGTGCAATATGGCTAATACCAGCTATTTGCAGCTGTTACTAGTTTCAATCTCATATCCAATAAGATATCCTTGCTTGCATCTCAGAGATAAAAATTACAAAGAGGAGCGGCCTTAACTGGACTACTGGCACATGAATAATACTCAAGAGTTAGGAAGAGAACTTTATTGAAATTCACAAAACACCAATCATAACAATTTCAAGATGCAAGCGTCCTTTTGTTGTTTTTTTATAAGAAAGATAATTTTCAAGTAACATCTTACCTCTTTATCTGCTCTCTCTTTGTTTCTTCATTGTATCGCATTGATTCCAAGGAATCCAAGGAAGTCTGAACCAGTTCAATTTACACAATCTGGTACAGAAAGGTTTGGGAAAATATTTCCTCTCAAGCATGACATGGAATTTTTAACGTGTTACAAGATTCCACATGAATATATGAGACATAAGTTACCAATAATCTCTGCATGAACATTTCCCATCCTCAAAATGATGAAATCTACTTGAATCTCTTATAATGATTTTCCGTCCGAAAACTTTGGATATATATACAAATGCTAAGTGGCAATCCCCACAAATCCGAAGATTCTTGATAATTCTTATTGGCAATCCTGATGAGCGAGTGAGAACAAAAGCAACTGCAATCTTCTCACTGTGGTAGCTCAACAATTCTTCTTTATTCTCTGCCTCAAGATCATACAATGCACAATCAGTTTGAGGAACATAACCTGCATTGTGTATCCTTTGATTCACCTCCCGCAACTTCACATAAATGGCTTCTGTTTCCGGGTGTGATCTGTCACCAGCAATGAAAACATGTAGACCATCCTTCAGGGTAACCCAACTACAACCAGCTTCTTTTCTAACGGGCGTTTCCCTCATGCCAGCCCGTGCTTTTGCAACATCATCCCATCTTCTCCCGGCAGCATACATGTGTGAAACAAGCACATGATTCACTGGATTTTGAGGTTCGAGTTCCAGAAGCATCTCACCAGCCCATCTCCCCAAAGAAGTACCACCACTGTCTTTCACTCGGCAGCAAGCAGCCAATACTGTCCTCCAAACAAGGGCATTAGGTGTTTCAGGCATCTTTCTTAAGAAGTCCTCCACCTTGTCAAGCTTCCCAGCACGACCAAAGAGATCCACAATGCATGAATAATGTTCCATCCTTGGGCTCAATCCATACTTGCTGCTCATAGACTCAAAATGTTCCAGGCCTTCTTCCAACAAACCAACATGACTGCATGCGGACAATACTCCAACAAAAGTTACATGGTCTGGCTTGTGTTCCTCACTCTGCATGTTTTTAAATATCTCTAATGCTTTCTCTGCCTGACCATGACGGGCATAACCTGATATCATTGAATTCCAAGTAAATTCATTTTTCAATGGCATGAACATGAAGATCTTTGTGGCATAATCCACCCTTCCACACTTGGAGTACATGTCCACTAGTGAACTATCCAGTACAATGTCGGTTCCCAAAAGAGATCTCAAGCCAAAAGCATGAAGTTCCATACCACGCTCCAATGCTGCTAAGGACGCACAAGCGCTTGTTACCATTGAAAGAGTGAAGCAGTCAATCTTCTGTCCATTATGCACCATAAACCATATGAAATCAAAGGCCTCGGTGAAAAGCTCATTGTGGACATAGCCGGCAACCATAGAGTTCCAAGATACATCATCCCTTCTGCTAGACATGTTCGAGAATATGAACTGACAAAAGTCCATCCTTCCACACTTTGCATAACATGAAAGGAGTGCATTCTCCACAGCACATTCATCTGACAGCCCACACTTATACACCAAGGAATGGATCTGCACACCCAACTCAAGAATTGACAGTGAAGACAGATTTGTGAGGACATTTATAAAGGTTACTCTGTTTGGAATCCACCCATTTCGCATCATGTCCAAAAATGTACCTACAGTTTCAGACATTAATGTTCCGAAATTTGCTAATGCTCCAATCATAGAGTTCCATGAAACCAAATCATAGTTCGGCATGTCATTGAACACAATCCAGCACTCAGGAATGCAACCACATTCCCCATAGAGTGTGAGCAATGAATTGGAAACAGAAATATCTGCACTGAGACCAAATTTAATCACGTCACTGTGCACTTGGTTACCAAATTGTAGAAACTGCAAGCTTGCACACGAACTTAAAGTGCTTATCAGTGCAAAATTTTTCGGCACAACATAATTTTCCTTCATACTGCTGAAACTCATCAATGCTTCTTTAAAACACCCATTCTGATCAAAACCAGAGATAATGGAATTCCATGAAACCTGATCTCTGACATCCATGCGCTTGAAAACTTTAGAAGCCTCATCAATAGCTCCGCATTTTGCGTACATGTTAATCAGCCCATTTCCAGTTGCAACACTGGGATTTTCTAAGACCCCATGTCTAATAACATGCCCATGGATTTCTCTTCCTATTTTTTTCCCTTCTTCAGCAAATAGAAACTCGGCACAAGCACTCAACAAAACTGCATAACAGTCATCATTTATCTCAACTGAACTGCTTATTTCTCTAAACACTTCTACTGCTTCTTCTCCATACTTTTGTTTTATCAAACCCACCATCAAACCATTCATGGAGACCATATTTCTACTAGGCATTTGGAAGAAAATCTCTTTGGCCATGTCAAGAACCCCAAATCTACCATAAGCACTGACCAGAGCACTTCCTACAAACAGATCATTTGAAAAACCCAATTTGGTGATTTGTGAAAGCATTTGATCGAGAAGCTGCAAGTGAAATGGATGTGAAGAAATTGAAGAACAAGAATAAGTAGCAGACAATAGGCTGCCAAATGTATATTCGTTGGGCCTCAGACAAGACCAGCCATCCTCCTTTTGCATGTCAGAGAACAGATCAAGGGCAGACACAACATCACCCCTGCGTGAACATAAGGCAATAGCAGAATTCCAGGATATCAAACCCATCCTAGGTGTTCCCTGAAATACTTTAAGTGCGTCTTCCACCGAAACCAGGGAACAACCACCATACATCAACATCAACGAATTACAGACAACAGTGTAAAAGACATATCCTGTTCTCCATACTAAGGCATGGATTTGGATTCCAAGGTCCAGTCCATCGAATCCCAATATCCGGCATGCCTGCAGTGCACTACCAAAAGTGAACTGCGTAGGACATACCCCTTCCGAAATCATCGACCGAAATAAACAACAAGCATCATCAGGAAGTCCTCGCTGAACCAATCCCGAGATCAAACAAGTCCAAGAGACCATGTTCTTGTCCAGCATTTCATCAAACAACCTCCTTGCATTCCGCAAGTCCCCGGTTTTCGCATAAGCATTTATCAAACTATTTGACAAAAATCGGTCTCCTTCATACCCAGACTTTATCAACCACCGGTGAAGACTCTCCGCATCGTGAGCATTGCACGAACCGACGTACCGTTGTACCATGTGGCCGTAAGAGACGAAATTCCTCGAACGGCGCGCATCACTGAACTCGTCGTTTGACGGTCGCTTCTGGGTTTGTGAGTGTGTTGGATTTTGGGCATGATGGATGACTGAGGCGCTGCTGTTTTGTATGACCGGTGCTTGCAGCAGAGCAGGCGAGGAGCGGAGGGGAGCGTGGAGAAGCAGGGACTGAACCGGTGGTGCAGTCGAGGGAGACAAGGAATGGGTGTGACGACAGTGGTGGAAAGTTGAGGAGAGTGGCGGCGGGAGGCGGCGGCGCATGGTGTACGCCGGAGAGGTGGCACTGGATCATCGCCCTTGTTCCTTCCGTTTTGGCGAGAGAACAAGGAAGGCGGCGACGACGGCAGCCTGACGCAATACCAGTAATTCCATCCAACCTTTTTCTTTTTAAAACAAAATATATAATTCCAAAATTTTAAAATAAAATTATAAATATTTATAGAGAGTTAATTCTTCAATAACACTATTAGAATTATTTTTTTTAATAATACTTAATTTTAAGTTATTTTCTTTTATATATATATACACATGATTGAAGAAGTTCAAAGAAGAATTCAAAAGACAATGGAGAAATTTAAAAGGGTGATAGTGTATTGCAAGAATTTTAACAGGAACATCTATGACTTCTTGATCAATAAAGGTAAAGGAGAAGATGTTGTAAATGTTATCAAACATAGTACTTCGTAAGTATAAACTTAAAAATACCAATTAAGTGGTAGGAATTACAATATACATGAGAAGAAATACTAAGTTCATACTAGTTAAATGAGTTATTGAAAAATTTATATGATTCAGATTTAATCTAAACTATTAAATTAAGGTACTACTAAAAAAATAACTTTAACGGTGTTACTAAAGAACATTTTCTCATATTTATATTACAATTTTTATATATTAATTTAAAATCTGATAAAAATTACATTTAAAATAAATAAATAATCTCCCTTTAAAAATATTTATTTTTAATATAAACTTCACTATTAATAAATTTTAAATTAATTTATCTAAGCTTAAAATATTTTTTAAGTATGATATTTAATTTTTTCTTCAAATAACGAGACATTTTTTGAATCTGCTCATATTTACTCATTTTAATTTAATCTAACTTATTTTTGTTACAAGAATTAGAAAATTTTAAAACTTTAAATCAAGATAATTACAAAATTAGAAAATTTTCATATTCATCAGCTTGAAATAAAAATGTTCTATTGGTTTGAGCATTTTGATAGGTTGAATTAAATTTTACGTTTTTTTAAAAATTACATGATTTATGATAAAAAGTAATAATGATATTTTTTTAAAAGTTATAATAAATAATGAATAAAATAAGTAAAAAGATAATATATAACATTTATTATAATAATGCAATGATAATGTTTTTTCTAAAGTTGTGATGAATAATAAATAAAATAATAAATAATATTTATTATATTAATGAGATGATTTTTTTTAGAGTTGTGATAATAATGTATTTTTAAGAGTTATCACATCTAATGAATAATAAAAAATATAAAAGTTACTTGTTAAATAATATTATAAAATACTACAACATATAATAAAAAATGAAATTATATAGTAAGAAATACCCACACAAACAGGACCTTAGTTGCATTGAAGCACATACAAAAAGAGAGGCAAAATATGTTTTGATACATAGTATTTTAAGTAATACTAAAGCTTTATTTGTTTAAATATTTTTCACTATACATCTTTATTTTTTATCATACATCATAACGATTTACAATAATATTTACCAAATAACTTTAATATGTTACATTAAAAAATTATAATAAAATACTTACGATATAATTTCTTGAAAAATATGAACATCACCTTATTTAATTCTATCTCTTAAATAAACACACCATAAACTACGTATTTGTTTTTTTTTTATAACTCCAAAGCTCCCTTGTATTTTGAATTTAATATGTAATTATAAGGCAAAAAAAAATATCGCCAAGGAAATTAAACCTTTGGCGAAACTACCAAGGTTTATATAAAAATGATTGTAAATTACCTTTTGACATGTATGTATCGTTTGGGAATGAACTTTGCAACTTTACCTCCAACAAATAGTTATATTTTTGTAACTTTAAATTTAAATTATTCTTAAATTAAAGTTATACTAATTTTAATTTAAAATTACAAAAATACACCTCTCTGTTAAAGCTGAAACTGAAACTCATTCCCAAACGAGCCCGTAGTTGTTAGTTTTACTGCAAATTAAACGATGTATGTTGTAAGTTAGATAATATGTGATCTCATTCAAAGCCAGACCATATAATGATGATTACCAATCAAAAAGTTGTGTGAGACAAAAATAAATGGCTAATTTACCCAGCGCATTATTTAATGCTCACACATTTCTAGTTGCTGCACTTCCTGATGAAAATGAGAGAATTACTTTACTTCACTTTTTAAATACATAAATACTCACATTTTTAAGTGCATAGACAGATCCTGTGCAATTCAAAGGTTTTCACAATTTTGGTTTGTACATCTCTAGTTCCAATTCAATTGTTTCTGCATGAAGAGGTCCAACAAGGATTATCATCCCAACCAAAATGGTAAATGCCTGATGGAAAAATAAAATTGAAAACGTAGAACCAAAGAAAAAGCACAGCTTAGATGGCAGTTCTTAGTTTATAGCCAAGAAAACAAACTGTATTTAACTTTGATACCATGTAGAAATGTTAGAGACATCCAACTAATAACAATTTGATTGCGAGTGAAGAAGTGTATTCTTTTTATATATTTTTAAGTCCTATTCCCACTTTCCATGTAAGATTATTCCAAAATTTGTAAGAATTTTATCACCAATATTTTGTATTGGAAGCACTGAAATAGAAAATACTTTCCCATTTGAATTCAAATGCAATCATATAGAAGCTAAAGAAAGTGGTTGTGGATGACATAATAACCATAGAAAGGATTACTTCAACAAAATCCCTTGCCTGATAGGACTCGTAAATGACCAAAGTCCAAAGCATTACAATAACAACAAAAAATCGAACCATAATTTCATTGTGTAGGGTCAAACACATTAACAATTTTCGTCAAGTATTTTTTATCTATGGCCAAGTCTAGAGCATTATGTCAATAAAATCCCTGGTTGATGGGTCTCATTCAAATCCAAAATTAGGAGTACAAAAACTGTCTCGTTGATGGTCACATGAGAGAATTCAGAAAAGCAAAAGATGTGAGCTATTAACTAAAGTAGACAACCACATCAAAGGTCTAGAGGAGCAATAAACTCCCTCGTTCTTGCTTTTTATGATTTAAGTTGATAAAAAAACAAATATGGTAGACATGGAAATCAACAACATATTTGGAAAATTCTATGGACCATGGGAGAAACATTTGATTTAGATGATTCTTACCATCACAGATTTACAGAGCAGAGAGAGGATGACAACATTGAAGGCAACAACTCAGTCCAAATCAACTATTCCAAAATTTGAGAGAAGGATCTTGAGCTGTTGCACAAAATCCGCACCTGTGGCATACTCTGTCAGCAATCCCACAGCAAAACCAAACATTGCCCACCTGCCAAATGAAGGACAAAGATACAGCTTAAAGAAGTTCTGCACATGTCTCAACCACACACATGGAAAGTGCGAAGATCCAGACCAATTGGGCACTGAGGTTATTGGGATTTGGGTGTTGTATTTCTCTTTGAATCTCTACTGCAAGTTTCAGAATTCCAAGAGCTAGTTTTCTCAGTGGTTGCATTGTTTAGTTTTGGGTGTGCAGTTTTAGCCCCTTCAATTCTTCACCATCACATCATTCCAAAATCCAATCTTATACCACTTACCATTGGTCCATCAGTTGGGACAACCTTTAAGATTTGGCATGACATCTCATATTTGTTAGAATATATAATTCCACATCAAATTATGGTGTGATAAACTTGAATCTAATAACATAATGTCTTTATTCTCTCATTACTAATTGATTTTGAAATGAACTTTAACAAAATATCATAACTTAATTTGCACACGTCACCCATAAAAGACATACAGGCTAAAAGGAGACACCTTAAGTGTGAGAGAGTGTTGAAATATATAATCTTACATTGAAAAATGATGTGTTGAACCAAATAACACGGTATCCTTGTTCTCTCACGACTAATTATTTTTAAAATGAAGTTTAACAATAATCCCAAGAAGACCAACCATTTGACATCAAAATTCATTGTTTTATGTGTCACTTGGGCCTCCAAAAAATTACAATTCTCCATAATCTCATCATGAGAAATACCATCTAATTTTGTAGGATATATATCACCAAAGCCCCTAAAAGTTTCATGTAGGATCTGAAAGATTGGGGCTTCAGTAAATGCAAGTGAGAGTTTTTTGTGTTGTGTGTTGTAGACTTCTGTTTCTCCTCAATATATAAAGCCGTTCCTTACATATTCTTAACAGAAGCAATTAATTCCTTACAATACCTTTGCTTCAATCCGTTCTCTTAATATAGTAACCATAATCCATTAAGATATTTAATTGATTTAATTCCTCTAGAACATTCAAAGAATATTTCGTAGTATTTTATGACCACAAGATCCACCTCAAACCATTGGTTTCGTCTAAAAGTTCTGATCATTCAAATTAGAAGTAACTCTGGTTCGTGCCAGTTGAAAACATTTCCAAACTCCGATCAAGAGGTGGAATTGAACCACAATCTGTGGAGCCACGCACCCAAACACAGCAGATATTCCACAACATGAATTTCAAATTATGCAACCAATACGCAACAGAATTGAAGAATATGCGCAATCGAAGAAAGAGTGGAGACGATTCAATGGGTACCTGCCATTGGAAACCTCATTGTTCCCCACGAAACCGAAGAAAGGCCCCTGAGCCTCCTCCTCGAGCTTCTTCTGCTTGAAATAATCCTGAAGCTCCTTGGCCATCTTCCTCTGGAACTCGACGGTCACCACCACCTCCGGGGGTTTTGAAGTGGGTTTCTGAGGAGGAGCGGTGGGAGCAGCGGCGGTGAGGGAGGGTGGTGGAGAAAGTGGGAGAGGGGCTGGTGGTGGCGGAGAAGATGCAACCGGCCTTCTGAGAGGACCATCTGCATTGGAACACCTGACGGTGCATGAGGACGAGGAGTGGGGAGTTGGGAATGGCCTGATTCTGATGTGGGGGACTGAGGAGTAAGCCGTGGACATCTCTCCGTCCCCCTTTCCACTCTGCCCTGGAGTTGCAGAAGAAGAAGAAGAAGAAGAAGAAGAAGAAGAAGAAGAAGAAGAAGAAGGAGAAGGAGGAGGAGGCACTGGTGCTGTGGAATGTGTGGATGGAGGGCTGCCAAGTTGCATTGTGGGGTTTGTGCAGTGGCATATGGCCTGAAATTTTGACGTTAACCCGGATCTTATCCTTCGTCCTTGGATTTTGGTAACGAAGTTTCGTGAATTTTTTTATCGTACGGAGTTAATAATATATAGTTTTTTATTATATAAAATATATAAATAATAATTATAATTTTTTATCATAATATTTAATGTAAAGTGATAGAAATAATTTTATTTTTAATAATTTTTATTAATCTTGTAGGTTTATTTACTTAACATCGATTATTTAATAAAAATTAAGAAAAAAAAAAAAGAAACGTTACCTTTAACCTTATTTAATTTTACCTTATTTTTTTAAATAGTTTGAGAATTTATTTCTTTTTATTTTATCTAAAGTTAATTTTTAAAAAAAATTATTATAAAATTAAAGTTACGAAATAAATAAAGTTAAATTCGTAATATAAGTTTATGTATAAAAATTTGTCAAGTAATAAATAATAAGTAAAAATTTATGTATAATTGATTTTATAGTAAATAAAATCAAAAGTAAACCTAGTATAAACAGACGTTTATTTACACACCTTTTTTTTAAAAAAGAGTTTATTTACACACGTCGTAGTGTAGTATGTTTAGCATGCACAAGTGGATGAAAGATCGTTGGCACGAGATAGATACTCTTTCGTTGGAAACGTGTCATCTTACGGGCATTGAAACGTACTAAACATTGATACGCAACAAAAAGTTTCGAATCAATTTATTTTTATTTTTATTTTTATTTTACGTAAATTTTTATTTTAATTATGAACAATTTTTTATATATTATAAATTTTTTATATAAAAAATTTGCTTTATAATTTACAATACAATTATAATATTATTTAAGAAATTATCTTCAACTTTTTACCATTATTAAAATTAAAATTAAAATTAAATAAACAAATAAATCCAACTTTCGAAATCCTATGCAAGCAACCAAGTTCTAAGAGTTCACCTACAAACTAGTAGTATCATGACAATCATCTTTAGATTTTGGTAAATTAAAATGCAAACATTTAACTTCGAATTAACTTGTTATGACCGAAGAGATTCATTTGTTTATTAATTCATATTTTTATTTTAAAATTTTTAATGTAGGATTATTTATTCCAACCGTCTTTATTAGGTCATAGAAATGATTTTTTAGGCCTTACTAATTTGATATCATGATGAAAACCTAGCCCAAAAGTTAGAAAGATCACCAAGCTCTGAACTTTCATCCGAGCCATCTCCTCTACTTGTGTGTAAATGTGCAACGGCGAGGGGAAGGAATCTGTTGATCACTTGCTTGCAGTTACTCCACCTGCAGTATAATCCTCTTATTTGTAATTATTTCTCATGTTAATGGATCATTGAATTCGGACACAAAAAGTGAGAACCATCGTTAGCTGAGCTTGATCAGGTATGAAACATTAAAGCCACGGCAACAAAGAATAAAAAAATACAGCTATCATACAGCACACACAAATTCATGAAAAATGAGCGTTAAAACGTGAAAATGGAAACAAATGAAAACAATACGAAGCTTCCAAAACTGAAACTAGCGGAAGGACATGACCAAAATCCCAAATAAGAACATGATCTCCCGCACGGACGATCCATCTCTCCAAGATCTTCAGATAGCTTAATATTTGTCGATGAAATAGGGCATTGCTATGTAAATGAGCAAGTGAAGTTTGTCCAACTCTTGGAGGGCTTTGTCCTTCGGCTCTAAGCCAGCAAGTATCACCACGAACTTTCACAATTTTCAGGAAGTCATGATCACTGGATTATGCATTCACATCTTCTGCGGCCATCTCTTTCAGATTCCTCCTCTGATGCACCCACTTCACTGTCCAATCATATGGTAAACCAGAAAAGAGAGAGAGAGAGAAAGAGAGAGAGTAAAGCTCAATTTATAATACGGAAAAATTGATTTTAAAAGACAACTATGGCCAAAATGGTTATTGAACGAGATTGGAAACTTGGGACAGATTTATCTGAAAGAGAATATCTATAAACTTGTAGTGATCAAAAAAAATTATGGGGATTACATAATCTTCAAATTTTTTTTCATAATCCACAAACAAAATATCAAGGAAGAGGCTTCCTAATCTTTATCATGGGCATCAAAAAGAAGCTTCAACTCATTTATAAAACCTTTAAATCTTGAACATCAATTCAGAAACACGGATGGTAGGATTTGAGATAATATACTTATAACTACCAACGGTAATTATTGCTTTGTCAGATAAAGCATGGTTAACATAGAATTTTTCCATGATATTTCAAAAGACAGCACATTTATTTTCTTTCCAGTAATAATAAGGAAAAAGAACATCATGATAAGGATAAATAGATAACAGATGAATGCCATTTGATTAAGAATTTTTTTTAGCAGCACCATTTGAATAAACATTAAACAACCATTATAAGGGACATTTCAGACAAAATGGAAAATAAAACAGCCATTTTAATGTTTTTGACCAGAAACCATTATATTCTTTTATAAAAAGAAGGAAAAACAGATCGCAAACAAAACAGCTGTTTTCCCATTTTTTGATATTTTAAATGAAAAAATTTTCTAGTGACAACTGGAAAAAACAAGTGAAAATGACAAAAAATGGACCATAAATGGGCAGCTTGTTTACATTACGCTATAACTATGAGAAAATTATAAAAATGATGCTAACACATTAATTGTTGAGAAGACAACTTCTTATCATTGACACAATTCCTTTATTTGGATACTCTGTCGTTTGATACTTCAGCATTTTTCCATAAATATTTAGTTATATTTTCAATGACAACTACACATTTCAAGATATACCTTTAAGCTATCTAACATGTGTATTGAAACTTATTTTATCAATTTTCCTTTCATTTGGTTTCCTTTCCTTGGCATAAACACCACCTAAATAGATTAATATCTAGAGATTTGTAATTCATACTATTTTCGGGAAAAAAGTTCAAGCCCTTTTTTTACGAAAGAGAATATTTTATTATTCAATTTGTATGATGGCCATTATCGATTATTTGAAACATAGATTATAAAATATGTCTTAAGTTTTAACTTGAATATGTGAGCACTTGGCAAAGTGGCAACGCCAGCTTTCAGGTTGTATCAGACAAAAGGTTGAATCCCACAAGCATCCATGTGACAGGAATTATGCAAAAACTATAATAAAAAAAAAACAACAACAGAAATTACCAGAAAACTCTGCATAAGAATATTACAAGTATAATTTTTTAAATATTTTCGACACTATATATATATTTATTATACATTAAAAGGTCATCTGGTCAAATACTACTGGAGCTCCATTATTATACCCATTTTATATAAGCACTGATATTTAAGCAAATAATTTTAGGACTTCATGATTTAGATTGAAGTTAAGGCAAAAATCCTATTAGTGTGGAACTCGTGTAGAATGCGAACAAGAGATAAATGTAACCCAGACATAATATGTCAGAAAAGCAAATACCCTCTTAAACTGACTAAAACATCAAATAATAATAAAGTACATGCATATCATATAGCAAAAAGAAGAAGGAAATTTTAGCAATTCTGCAATAGATGGCAAATACATACCTGGGTTCAAATTCCCTTATCTCAACAAGCTCTTTGCCACATGCATCCGTCCATTGAATATTTCTCCTTTCAGTATTTATTGTAATATCACTTATTTCATCCAAAGATACTTCTGCATCCTTATCTTCACCATTTACTGAATACATTGTGCTATGCTTCTTAAGGCTGCTCTTTAGCAATATCTTCCTTGTGTCTTCGCTTTCATCACTTGCAGCAGAATCTCTCCCCTTTTCTGAAATAGAAGGATCAGACAAGGATCCTGATCTGACAGGGCCAACTTTTGGGGGTGAGTTTCCATCATGACTTGCAGATGGGCATCCAAAGCAGATGAAAAAGGGCCATCTGTTGGAAGCCCGTCTCTTCCTGGAAGCCAGCTGAAGGTCAAATTCTTTTTCTTGCTCTACCAGCTGGTACTGACTCAACGGCAAAACTCTCATGGGCCTCTCTTCGTCTTGTCGACCAATAAGTAGCAAGGACAATAATTTGCTATATCCAGATGCTGATGCAGAGAAGAATCCTCCTCCTTCTACGGTAAGGAGCATTTTGGCTTCTCATCAGGAAGACATGTACACACTCTTCCCTCCCATGTCCAGCAGGAAAGCAGTTTAACTGTGATAAGTTCACCATTCATTAGTAATGACATAAATAACATTTGGGAAAATCAGAAAAGGTAACATACAACAAGCAGATCAGAGATAAAATCATATTCATATTATTTCATTAAAAAACAATATATATACCAGAATAAAAAGTGATTAATATTTATTGCTGTGTGCACTAAAGCTAAAGAAATCAGTATCATAAAATCAAGTATTCTTTTACTTCCCACATTAATATGTTGCTTTAAACATCAATAGCTCAACATTCAGTACTTCAAGATGCACAACAAGGGAATAGGTAGAAGTTGAGAGTGAGTTGTATTAGCAATGATGAGACCTCTATATATAGAAGTTACAAAAAAAAAGATCAATACAACTCTAACAATTTGATAATAAACCTACTACAAACATAACCCTAATACATGAATATAACATTCCCCTTCAAGTTAGAGCATATATACCAATTATGTCCAACCAATGCATAGAATATCATATGACCCTATATTCAAGCCTTTGATGAAAATATCCATCAGCTAATCAGATGACCAGGTATTATGTGTAGAAATAACTCTCTTTATCACCATATCCTTAACATAATGGTAATGCTGATCACACATGGGTTACTACATTCTCTTGAGTCCAAACCTCATTTCATAAATGTCGAGGAAACAAAATTCCATCTACCAATAGAGCACAAAAGCAGAATATAGGAGCATTGCATGTGAATTGCTATGGCTTCAAATGCTCTTCCAAGAACTTCATATTTCCTTCCAAAATCCAACTCACATATGGTATGACAATATTAGTTTGATATATATCACACGAAAACCTATACATCATCCTCAAACCAAACATAATGATATCAAGATCCACTCCATTCATGATCATGTTGCACAACAAAAGATTGATATTCAACACATATCCTCCCAGCTTGCCAACATATTGACGAAGCCCACCAATTCTTTGTGGTTCTCGGAAACTTGTTCCAAGCTCACTTTTCTTGCAAACCACTCCAACTGTAGTGTTAGTGAAAACCATGCGCACTGAATTCACCCCTTTGTTAACTTCGTAAACAGTTACAATTACAAAGGAAAATAGAAAAGAATAGATCAGTGTGAACAATACTACATTATAACGTCAAACGGAAAACAAACTCGGCAGATGTAGTTTCTAAAAGTGTGTAAACCATAAATTCACGAAACCTTTAGTCTTTCATTTCATCGCAACAGTCACATCCAATTTTCCAATACAAGAACCGTAGATAAGCGGAGAAAAAATCCCAACATGTTTACATTTTTTTTGTGCTTAACTCAAAGATCAGGGACGAAATACCGTGAAAATCATCCATATCAACACAACTCCCTAAATTACTTCTATTTCAATAGAAGTTTGTCCACCGTCCAGCTATTCTCCACAAAGGTTTTATCTTATGCTGACACTCTCTCTCGACTACAATGATGCAGAAAACAACCAGGAACAAAATATCACTCGCTGACAACAGTACTCTTCCGAAAATGCGCCTTACAACCACCGAGCAAATGTCGCAAATCGCGCATCTCCTTTGTCTGCTCCATCCTATCCCTGAATTTCAAAAGGAGTCATCGAAACGAAGTGGATCGGAGACGGAGAGCGGTTACCTGGACGGATCTGGACGGGGGGGTGGGTGCGGGGAATATAGGAGGCGGAGGCGGACGCGGAGGAGGGGGCGACTGCGTCCCGCCAGGCTCCAGATCGGCGGAGGTCTTCGCTTTCACGAGTGAGAGGCGGAGGGAAGCGTGGGACTTGACTGCGAGAGTACGGACAACAGTGAGTTGAGGATCGCGAGATAAAGAAAAGGCCCAATATATATATATATATATATATATAAAACAAAATGTCCACATGTTTAAAAAGAATCTATTTATTAATAAAATAAAATAAAAAATATATAAGAAACAATGAAACTAGAATTCAATATAAAGTTAATTTATATAGTAATTAAAGTGATAAAAATTTATATATTAAAATTTATATAATAATTATAACGTAAATAATGATTTTTAAAATTAAATAAAACTACTTCTAAATGTCTGAGTGCATATCAAATGAGAAAATCAATCTAACAATCAATAGAAAGCAGTAAAAAAAAAATATCTGATCAAGTTATAAGAAAAGCTTAGACAAATCAAAACACTAAAGGGGGAGAGGGGAGAGTTTGTGTCACGAAAATAGCAAGAAAGGATAAGAAATAAAAATGGTAAAAAATTAGTTTCTATTATAGGTGTGTTTGTGTTAAATATTTATTATAGGAAAATTATTTTCCCATCCAGAGAAAGAATAGAGAAAAAGACATTTACTTACTTACTTATTCACAATTTCTTAATGAAACCTTACTTGTAATTATTTTTTTGTTACTCATATTTGCTTACATACATATCTTTGATAAAACTATTACCTTATCTATTTTTCTTGTTATTCACACTCGCTTACTTATTATTTATACTTAACTATTATCCTATCCTCGTTCTCGTTATTGACATTCGCACATTTGTAGATTAAGAATGAAGTAATTCTTAATCTACATTACTTTATAGTATTCTACATTTTAATATTTTTTACAAAGATTTTACTATATTTATTGATTTTACTAGTTTTTCAATTTTTGTAAATTTCTATATTTACACAAACACTTAAATTTTAAATTCCTTGTATTTTTGCTACGTGTACAAATACATTCAATTTAAATTCGTTTACTATCATTTTTATTTCTTATTAAAAAAATTTCTCATCACTTTTTTTTTCATCGTACTTATTGAATTAAATATAATTTTGTTAGGAATTTTTGTAGCTGTCCTTGAAATAATTTTTTAAAGCAAATTGGTAGTTCAATTATGATAGAATCAATCCAATATCTCATTGGATTTGGATTATTACCAGTTAATTCATGTGCATGATGCACGCTCATCATGCATACAAGTACAAACTACGCTCACGCACATTTATGGGCATCTCCACACCATTCATGGGCAATCGGATCCGGGTCGCACGGCCAAAAGATCCAGCATCCAATTTCAATCCCTATAAATGGTGCGCCCTTTCCTCTCCCCTCACTTCTTACGTCACGCCTGTGCTTGCTTTTCTCCGGTGGTCTGCGAAGCCATGGCGAAGAGGAAGAAATCGGTGGCGTATCGCCTCGACGAGGCGGAGCGGACCATGCACTCTAGCTTCTCCACAGCGGCCAACTCCCTCTCCCATCTCTACTCCCAGTCCATGAACCACCAGAAGATCTCGTTTCACGAAGGCGAGCGCCATGCGCTGGTTCGTCCCTCCGCTGTCTCCCCCTGTATTTCCGTTACCCGTCCATTCACCTTCTTCATATTTCTTATTTTAGTGTTGATTCGTGCGAATTTAATTCCGTAGATAAGTTTCCGTTGATTTCTGAGTTTGCGAACGCTCGATGTTGCTTAATTCGTTGGCTTTTGGTTTGTCCTTGCGCTTTTCCTCGTTTGTTTTTGTTTCGACAATTTTTTGTTCAGTAAATCCACGAACTTTGTATGTTCGACTTTGCATTCTTTTTTATTGTGTTCTTCTTCTCGTGATGCTCGTGGTTTTGCTTACCTTCTCATGGATCTATGCATGTTTCTTCCTTAGTGCTAGTATTTTCACGTTTATCTTCGTTTACGAGAAATTTGGACTATTTGTAGATCTTTTGGCTTTTCATATCTTCTACCGCTTTGCTTTGCTGGCCCTTCAAGTCTTACCGCTCGGCCCTGTTTGTTAGCATTGTTGCTGTTCCGTGCTACTTCCTTCATTCTAATTTGATGTTCGATTATTGTTTCTAGTTGGTTTCCATCCTAAAAAATGTAAAGTATTTACAGTGGTGGGTATTTTCTTTATGATTTTTGCAAAGAAATTAACAAACGGTAAGGAAATTTCTATCCATTGATTGATAACTTGTCTTCCAGCATACTACAGTAACAAAAGTAATCCATGCCATAATTCCATTATGTGGAATCAGCCATGTGAATCCATTTCTTTCATATATTTTTGTCTATAGTCAAATCTTCGGTTAAATTACATAAATTTAAATTATTTCTCATAATTTCTAATCAAGTAGTTTTAAGCATTCATCTACTTCTTTTTGTTTTTTCTACATTAATTAATTCTCCTCTCCTAAGTGGTACATCTTTTGACTTAATCAATACTTCATAATACTTTATCCCTTCGTCTACATTCTCCTCCCCTTAATTAATACTTTACCATCTTTAGCTTTGATACATTTTACTTGATTCAAATCTCTAGATTTTTTTCTCTAGACTTAGCCAATTTATATATTATATTTTTCTTTTTTGTGTATATAAATTATCATATGATTTTTTATAGGCCTGATTTTCATTTTACTAAAAATTTTCTTAGCATTTCTTTTTGCTAGTATATACTTTTCTAAATTTTCCTCATTTCTACATTTATGATAGATCTATGGCATTATTTCTTTTCTTTTTTTTGCGTGTATTTTCATTTCAACACTAACGTTCTTTATCTAGTGGAGCTATCTCACAAGCCTCTTCTAAAATATTTTTAGTAATCTTTTTAATACTAGTATTCATTTGATTCCAAAGTTATTTACTTCTTTATCTTGTTCCCATATTTCTTTTCTTAACAAGTTATCATTATATATTATTTTCTTTTTATTTTTTAGATTCCATCACCTAATTCTTGACCTTGAGTTCTCATACAATAACCTATATTGTATAGTTACGTTTTCTCCCAAAAGGACCTAATAATCCTTGTGCATTCTTTAATCTATTTTTATAATAACTAAAAAATCTATTTAATTAGAATTTGAATACTTATTGTGATAAAATGCTCTCCTTTTTTCCCAAAATAAGTGTTTGCTATCGAAAAGTTGCAAGCTACACCAAAGTCTAAAATTAAATTTCCTTCTTCATTTCTATTATTACAACTAAATCTCTTATGGTTTCTTTCATATCTTTTATTTTTCCCTCTTACATGACTATTGAAATCTCCTTCGATAAAAAGTTTTCTCAAGTAGATAAACTATGGATTAAATTATCTAAATCTCTCCCAAATTTGTGTAGTAGATTCTAATTTTACTTGCAGAGTATATGTTATAATTATATTAACTATTTCATTTTTAAACATAAGTTTAATCATTATAATTCTATCTTCTATCCTCTCTTTAGCTCAATAACTTTATTTTTTAAATTTGTATCAAGTGTTATTCTAACTTCCATTCTTATGCTTATTTTTTTGCATATCATAATTTAAAATTACTTTCCTTAATTAATTTAAATTTTTGTCCCGCACATTTAGTTTCTTATAAGAATAATATATTAATTTTCCTTCCTATCATTATACCCATAAATTTCGCACTCTTACTAATCAAGGTTTCCATATCCCAAGTTGCTAGTGTAATTTTGGCGTTTTAGACTATCTTCTTTACCTATATCTGTCCATTAAGTTGTGAGAACTACTATTTATATTTATTTTCATTTGAGTTCTGATGTAAAGTTCTTAACTTCAGAACGTTACATCTAAAGTATGCAATGTTTCTCTCTTATTTTATTTTCATTGCACTGAGGTTTGGTGCAATAAATTACTAAGAGAGTTATGTCCTAACCAATTATCTTTATGATTTATATTCACGAGGAGTTGATAATTTTTTAAAGTTAGTTGTCTACTTATTGTTAATTCTCTTCCTTTACCTAGGCTTGGGACTGGCTTTGTAGGGGCTAACTTCCATGGTTAGAGTTAATTTGTCTTCCACCATAAAATAAAGTTTTTTATTATTTATTTAAGTTTCACCATTGCACCCTGGTTGTGTAGGATACTATCTGATTTATTGCGTTTTACATGGCTCAGCTCATTGTATGATGCTTTTCTTGTTATTACATGTTTGGGGATTGCAAATTGTTATTTTCATTTAATCATTGCTATATTGTGGTCGTGTTTATTATTTCTGTATTGTTGAATGACAAACTTCCTGCGACTAAGAGGTTATTATGTTGTCCAGATAGTTATCAGATTGGTATACATTCATAATTCATTGACGATTTTTTTGGGTTTAGGAAAAACTCCATCAATGGATTTTGAGAAAACATGAAGAAGGATCAGAGTTGACAGTAGATGATATATTTTCTCATGTGCAGGTTTTGTCAAGTCATTGCTTTCCTTTTTTGTTTTAAATGCAACTTGCCCTTGCATATTCTATAATGCTAGATGGTGTGAACCAAGGATATTCTCTTCATCTTTCATCAATATTCAGTTGGAGGAATTTTTTTGTCATTGTACCATTTATTTGTTGCCAAGATTTTCTTCTATTGACTTTGCAAAAATGGATGATGTAGTATTGCACAATAATAGAATTATCCTCAGTGTAGTTTCCTTTATGCATGCTAAACACATGATTTTTTTTATTTGAAATCAGTGTTTTCGATTTGCAAACCTGGAAAATGATAAATCAACACATGCATTGTCCAGGTTAGTAATGTGCCAAGGTTGAAAACGTTAAGCTGAGGTGCCTTTGGTTTCCCTTTTGACACATATGTATTGATGTATCATTTATTCCTGATTTTTTCTTGCCTTTATCCTTGTTATATAGAACTAAAAATTGTTATATTTATTCTAAACTGAGCTTGACATTGAAATGATTTAAATAAGTAAACAACATTGGAATATTAAAAAATATAACAATAAAATCGATGTGTTTAATATCATAAAAACGAGAATTAACATTGGGAAATCATTATTAAAATACAATAATGTCTAAATATAGACGCTAATTTTTTCTTGGTAGCCTAGGTCTGACAGAAAATTGTTAAATCAATAAAACTAACCATCACTAACTCCGAGTTGTGGACACTTATTTATCCAAACCCCCAGATCGGTAGGTGTAGTTGAGCTTTGATTTGTGGACAGGGCGGCGACCAACCTAACCACCACCACTAACTCCCCTGAAGTGTTTTGATCTGACAACGGTGTGTATGAAGGTACACCTTATTGGTGCAAAAAGCCCCTGAATGGATTATCACCAGGAAAAAGGTAAGAGAGAATTGAATTCTACTCCAACATTTTTACAGAATTTTCACCATTTGAGCAAGCCAGACACGCAAAAGAAAATCTTACTGTGACCCAAGTCCAAGTCCTGAGTTCTCTTTATCGTGCAATTGAGGAATTGGTCTACTATGTCTACTCTTACGCTCAGCCCTCTTTACTGGGAACTAAGTTCTTTTAGCCGAAACAACATGCTGCTCACCTATACATTACTTGTGTATTGCAGAATGAACTTGATCATGGAGGTGAGGATGCACTGCCATCTCAAATCCAACACCACTCAATGCCATCGACACATTTTGCAAATTTGGCCAACCAAACATCTTCTGTTTCATCTGGACAAACTGCTGGTCATGCCCCTGGACATGGACATTCCCACGAACGGACCAAGAATTCAATGTTCTCAAATGCTTTTCCAAATCTAATCCGCAGAAACCTTCAGCAATATCAGCTGTCTCAAGGAGTTGGGTCTCATCATAGCAACATTCTGTCCCCCAGTACTGAAACCCAAAATCCTGAAATAAGTTCAACCGATACATCCATGGACATGCACTCGGAGTAGCGGTTTTCTTGTTGAGACTTCCAGCGTTTTCGCCAGAAATATGCGTGCTACGTATGGCGTGCATGGCTGCGATGTTCTACAAAATGCCATGCTTGGTTGGTGGTTGAGTGCATTTTAAGTAGAGCATGATGGGATGTGGCTCCTTATGCCGACACGGAGTAGCTCCCTAGATGTCACCCTGCTTTTATATTTATATATATATATATATATATATATATATATATCTCGCTTGACAACTGTATTGAATATTATATCGGCAGGCCGCAGAAAATCTTGTTTCTCCCTTCTTTGGTCCCCGAATTTTGGAGAGACCTCGAAAATTCTATTGCAGGGCTCATTGGTTAAACAATATAAGCATGAAGGTACCGCCCGGATGAACATGGATATATGTTTTGGTTAAACTACCTTTTCTGTACGTTTACTTGTCTGTACCATTCTTTTAAAATTTTAGCCGCATCGGTTCACAATTTATCAGCGAGCGGATGTGAAAAGCTATTCTCATGCATACAAAACTATAAAGAAAGACATCGTAGCTTGTTCTTCAGTTTTCTCATATCTCATATGTGTGTATTGCATCAGCATCTTTTGCCACGTGCTTGTGGAGGGGAAAAAAATAAAATAAAACAGATGTAGGCAAGAAGGGCCGGCCCAACCCAAAGTTTCCTGGGCCGGAACGTGGACCACGTCCGTTACTTGCAACACGTTCAGGAATAAATGACGTCTCACCGTCACACGTGCGCCGACGGCCCAGGACCACTCTCCACCACACACACACACCTGTGTCTGTGGCTCCGGGCTATATGCTTTACTGCCGTTGATTACTCCGGTGACCACCACAGTCTCATCTGAATCTGGAATTGAGAACTTGCTGTTTCAGGTGGTGTTGATGATTTAATTCTACGGTTGGCTGCCAGAATCTCAGCTATCTAGGCATGGGCTAGAGCCTGTATATGGTTCGTAGCCGGCGAAACAACCCATCATGTCAAGTGGGCAGTGGTTTGCAGAAGTTCCTCCGGCCATACAACAAAACAACAGTCACGCGATTTCTTCTTCTTTTTTCTTCTTCTTCTTCTTCTTCTCTCTCCTTTTTTTTGGAACCGTAAGATATGAATATTGACCAGCGGTATCCATCCAATCAAACCCTCGTAAACCGTCGGTCCTTCCTTGCTTCTCCTGGTTTTACGCTCATGTGCGCCATGACTCGACTGGTTCCCCAACTCCCTTTTACTTTTTGGTTCCGGACAGTCCCTTGGACTAGGAAATGGAAAAGTTGTCGCGAACAAGCTCCACCCATACTCTTCCATTCTATTACAGTTCTATCTTAAAATTAATTAACTAAAATAAAAAATAATTCTTTATATATTAAATTCTTATAAGTAATTGGTTACACGTAGAAGAATATTTTTAATTTATTTCTTATATTTACGAATGTGAAACTATTTTAATACTGTGGTGGTGATGATGGATTTTCTTGATTCGTGTTTGAATTGGGAGTCGGTGGTGGTGGTGGTGGTGGTGGTCTCCGGAGGTCCGACCACCCTTCCGTTTCCCGCATCTTTTGCACTCCCCATCCGTGCGTCGAAACTGCAAAGCAAACGTGGGAGACAGGGCCGTCAGAACATGACACTTTTTTACCATTCTCCTCTTTCAAGCATAAAGCTGTATTTTAAGGTCAAGCTTTAGATATCAGCAACAATATTACAACAGTCGTTTATCGTTGCAGATAAGATATTAAAAGTCTGTTTGTTTGTATACTTGAAAAATAATTTTAAAAAAAAATTTGATAAATCAAAAAATAATTTTTAAAATAAATTTAGAAAATAATTTCTTAGAAAAAAAATATATTTGACGTTCGTGCACATTACAAAAAATTATTTTTCTGGTATTTATACACTTTACAGAAAATAAAGAAAATTTTAATAAAATAAATATTTTTACATGTAACAACATAAAAATTCAACTAATTGCATAATATTAGTTCAAACGAACGTAACAATACATTTTCAACCATCCAACTTCATTAACCATAATTTTGAGAAAATTAAAAATGTATAAATTTAAATTTAAGCAAAAGTATTTGATTTTAAAAAAAATAAATTAATATTTGTCCAGAATAACCACTATTTTTTAAAAGGAAAATCAATATTTAGACACTGACGTTTACAAATATTATAACAATTATTCGTCTTATATTTCAAATATATTGACATAAAATCTATCGATAATAAAAATTATATCCGAAAAAAGAGATATTTGTCTATCTCAAATGTAATTATTTCATCTTTAACTGCTGATAAATTTTAAATTGATATTGTTTCGATCGCAAAATAAGCATGTATAGTATTTTTTTGTCATTTGCGAATGTCTTTCTACGAAAACAATCAGATTCAAATAAAACACATTTTTTTCGAATATGAAGAGCTTGTTGTACACGTTGAAAAATTGAAAAAATTAATTTAAAAATGAAAAAAATATTCGATAAATAAAAATGGCGACGGCGAAAAGCAGCACCCGTGATTGAAGCACCGGGCTCGTTTCGGTAATCAAACAAATTAAATTATTTAATTTTCCCTAAAATCCAAATGTACATTTAATATTTTAATACGTTAAAATTCGTGAGAAACAGAATTATTTGTCGTGGCCTCAAAAGCAGCACAACGTATAATTTTCCCTAATATTTTAAATATTAAACGATTAAAAATGATTATCATCCAAGGCTGAGATATCACATATAACTTTTTGAGTGTATTTGAAAATAAGTTATTTTAATTTTTTATAAATTTTTATACACAAATTTATTATGTAATTTTAATACTATTTATAAAATTATTATTAATTTTAGCTCTTTACACTCGTTGGAGCTGAAATATCTTGCTAACAAACGAGATTAGATGATATTATTATTATATAAGATTTATCTTATTAAAATTAATGAACTAATAAGAAAAAGTTACAAATAATATAAAAATCTTATAGTATATTTGGTAACGCGATATTTCGAATATTACGAAAAATTAGGATACATATGGTATGGGTTTTTTTAACTTCTAAAATAGAAAAAAAGTAACTTTCGAAGTTATATTATTCAGATAATAAAAAAATACATTATTTTTGAATTACCTCAGACAAGAAGAATTTATATTTCTTTGTATTTACATTATTTGTATTTAGTTAAATATTTAAATAAAACGTGTAAAATAGTAGAATTATATTTTTTGTCGTTGATGTAATTGTATGTCCTAAAAAAAATGAAAAGTTACATTAGGAAACTCTTATTATAAGTAATTTTTTCATGGATACAAATATAAATTCTTTTCACAATTTATTACTTATTGGATTGAGAAAATTCTTATTATTGATGAAAATTTTATCGCAATGTAATTTTTTAACCTTTGTATCTTACTCAATATACTTGAACCATTGTTAGAATCATAGCTAAAAAGGAAAATGTGAAATTATATTTAAATTATTATAATATAAAATATTTATAAATTTTTTAAAATTAATTTTTTAAAATTAATTTTTTAAAATTTACATAATATATATAAACAATTTTACATAATATATATAATCAATACATATCGATTAATTTTTTAGATTCACAGACAAATCTTAAAAGTCATTCGATAATATTTTATTCTATTATACGTCTATTTTTACGTTTCTAGAGGTGAGTTATTATTTCGAGAGACATTTTACAAGTAACAAATAAAAAATTACCTTAGAGTTTAATATCATTTGGTAGCGTTACTGTACAATTTGGTGCTTTACGTAAGAATCGTTTATAACTTTATTTTATAAAAATGAATTTTAGGTGCATGATTTTGATATAAAAAAATAATAATAAAAAATAATAATATTATAGTAAAATTATAAATATTTTTAAAAATAAAAAATAAAAAAGTAGACCTTAAAAATGATTGCTACCTCAAGTTCGCGGATGAATTTCCCAAACATTCTTCTTCTTCGCCCCCCATGAGGCAATGGCCTTCTGATTTCTGAAACAGAGCGATAATGGAGGTCTTTAAATTCTTCACTTCCCCATCACATGTCCTCTGACCTCACCTGCTCGCTCCTGTATCTCCTCGTGTCCTCTTCTCATCTCTCTTCTCTCCTCACTCCTTTCTCCCTCGGAGCCTTGACCACCTCTTTCTCTCCCATGGCGTCGCCGACCACCCACACCGCCTCCCCCAAATCCTGAACCACCACTCCTCCCCCGCCGACCACCGCCTCCTCCGATGGCCGGCGCCTCCTCCCTCCTCCCCATCCTCCTCCTCCTCCTCGTCGCCGTCTCCGCCTCCGACGTCGACCTCCTCCTCTCCTTCAAGTCCTCCCTCCCCGGACCCGACGTCCTCCCCACCTGGAACAGGCCATCCTCTTCCTCCTCCCCTCCCTGCTCCACCTTCCACGGCGTCTCTTGCTCCGCCTCCGGCGCCGTCACTCACGTTCGCCTGGACTCCGTCCCCTTGAACGCTGACATCCGCCACGTCGCAGCTTATCTCTTCCCCATCTCCTCCCTCGTCTCCCTTTCCCTGCGGAAAAGCAATATCACTGGGTTTGTTGCCTCGGCCGGCGCCGGAGATGGCAAGTGCGCCGGCACGCTTGAGAACGTGGATCTCTCCGGCAATGTGCTGCAGGGTTCGGTGACAGAGGTCCCTTCCTTCTCCTCCGCCTGTCCGGGGTTGAAGTCGTTAAATCTCTCCGACAATGCGCTGGGCTTCTGGTCTCGAGATCTCTACTCCGGGCATGGCGCCGTCCGGCTTCTCGGCGTCGACGTCGTCGATCTCTCCTTCAACAGGATCGCCGGGGGAATGGCGCTGGGGTGGATCTTCTCCGCCGCGACCGGAGTGAAGCGCCTGGACTTGATGGGGAACAGGATCTCAGGGCCCATCCCGGCGCTGTCCAACTGCTCTCAGCTGGAGCATCTCGACGTGTCGTCAAACAACCTTTCGGAGATCGGAAGCGCCGGTCTCTTCTCCGGGTGCGAGAGGTTGAGGTTCTTGAACGTGTCCTCCAACCTCATCTCCGGCGAGGTCCCCAAGGAGCTCTTCGGGAGCTGCCGGACGCTGGAGAGGCTGGACATGTCGTTTAACAACTTGTCCGGTGGTGTTCCCGACGACTTCTCCGGCTGCGCTGCTCTGGAGTCCATCGCTCTCTCCAGCAACAACTTCTCCGGCGTACTGCCCGTCCCTATTCTCTTGTCCCTGAAGAATCTGAAGAAGCTGGAGCTGGGTTACAACCGATTCGCCGGAGCTCTCCCGGCATCGCTGGCGAAGCTGTCGGGTCTGGAGCTGCTCGACTTGAGCTCCAATGCTCTGTCCGGTTCGATTCCTCCCGGGCTCTGCCTCAGCGAAGCCGGGGAGGACCTGGTCAGTCTACGGGAGCTGTACTTGCAGAACAATATGCTCACCGGCTCGATCCCGGAGACGATAAGCGCTTGTTCGATGCTGGTATCACTGGATCTCAGCTTCAACTATCTCACCGGAAGCATGCCGGCGTCCATCGGATCCCTCACCCGGCTCAAGAACCTCATCATGTGGCAGAACAACTTGGAAGGTGAGATCCCGGAGGAGATTGGGAAGCTGAGGTTGCTGCAAAATCTGATCTTGGACAACAATGGCCTCAATGGTTCCATTCCGGCGGGGCTGCGCAACTGCACCAAGCTCAACTGGGTGTCGCTGGCGAGCAATCGTCTCACCGGACAGATCCCCTCCTGGATCGGCGAGTTCCCCAATCTCGCCATTTTGAAGATGGGCAACAATTCACTGTCCGGCCCCATCCCGCCGGAGCTCGGTGACTGCAAGAGCTTGATTTGGATCGATCTCAACAGCAACATGTTGAATGGTAGCATTCCGACCACTCTGGCGAAGCAGTCGGGTATAGTTCCGGTGGGGTTGGTGAAGGGGAAGAGGTACGTGTACCTCAGGAACGACGGCAGTGGCGACTGCCACGGTTCCGGTAATCTTCTGGAGTTCGCCGGCATCCGGCAGGAGGAGCTCAACCGGATGCCGTCGCGGCGGTCCTGCAACTTCACGAGGGTTTACATGGGAAGCACGCAGTACACGTTCGACAACAACGGCTCCATCATCTTCATCGACCTCTCTTACAACCGGCTCACCGGCGAGATACCCAAGCAGCTCGGCGACGTTCTGTTCCTGTTCATCATCAATCTCGGCCACAACATGCTCTCCGGCGCGATCCCGCCGCAGTTGGGTAAGCTCAGGTACCTTGGAATCCTCGATCTTTCCCATAACTCCCTCGACGGAGCGATACCGCCGTCGTTCTCCGGGCTGGCGATGCTGGCGGAGCTGGATCTCTCTCACAACAACCTCACCGGCCAGATTCCGGACGTCGGTCAGCTCGGGACCTTTCGTCCCTACAGATACGCGCAAAACCCCGGGCTCTGCGGCTTCCCACTGCCTCCCTGCGGCTCCAGCTCCGGTGCGCCCGGACACCACCGGAGGCGTCGCCACAACCATGCCTCGCTGGTCGGAAGCGTGGCGGTGGGGCTGCTTTTCTCGCTGTTCTGCATCTTCGGGCTGATCATCGTGGCGGTGGAGAGCAGGAAGAGGCGGAGGAGGAAAGAGAAGGGCGGCGCCAACGGCGACGACGCCTGCAACTTCGACGGTCGTTGGAATTCGGGGATGGGCAACTCGGCGTGGAAGTTGAGCTTCACGAAGGAGGCCATGAGCGTGAACCTGGCGGCGTTCGAGAACCCCCTCCGTAAGCTCACCTTCGCCGACCTGGTGGAGGCGACCAACGGCTTCCACGACGACAGCCTGATCGGTTCCGGCGGGTTCGGAGACGTGTACAAGGCGGAGCTCAAGGACGGGAGCGTGGTGGCGATAAAGAAGCTGATCCACGTGAGTGGGCAGGGCGACCGGGAGTTCAAGGCGGAGATGGAGACCATCGGCCGGATCAAGCACGGCAACCTGGTGCCGCTCCTGGGCTACTGCAAGGTCGGCGAGGAGCGGCTTCTGGTGTACGAGTACATGAAGTATGGAAGCTTGGAGGACGTGCTGCACAGCCAGAGGAAAGGCGGCGTCAAGCTCAATTGGGCCAGGAGAAGGAAGGTCGCCGTCGGCGCCGCCAGGGGACTGGCCTTCCTCCACCACAGTTGTCTTCCCCACATCATCCACAGGGACATGAAATCTAGCAACGTTCTCCTCGACGACCGCCTCGAAGCCAGAGTCTCCGATTTCGGCATGGCCCGGCTTATGAGCGCCATGGACACCCACCTGAGCGTGTCCACTCTCGCCGGCACCCCCGGCTACGTCCCCCCCGAGTACTACCAGAGCTTCCGCTGCTCCGCAAAAGGCGACGTCTACAGCTACGGAGTCGTCCTCCTCGAGCTCCTCACCGGCCGGCAGCCCACCGACTCCTCCGACTTCGGTGACAACAACCTCGTCGGCTGGGTGAAGCAGCACTCCAAGCAGAAAATCACCGACGTCTTCGACCCGGACCTCCTCATGGAAGACCCCGCTCTGGAGCTTGAGCTACTGGAGCATCTCAAGATCGCCTGCGCCTGCCTCGACGACCGCCCCCTCCGACGCCCCACCATGCTCAACGTCATGGCAATGCTCAAGGAGATTCAAGCTGCCGGCTCCACGGCTCCGCCCGCCTCCGTGCACCACCCCGCCCTGTCCCTGACCTTGACGGAATGCAACGAAGACAAGGAATCCGAAACCTAGGCAGTGAAACACCACACCACCGCGTCGAGGCAATTTTTTCCCGGCGGTGTGAACGTTCGACGGACCGACGGCTTGGCATGCTTGCTTATTGCGTCGGCTCTTTCGTTGAATGCTGTATGTACGTATACCAAAATGCAAGCTCTGTTTCCTTCCCCCGCCCTTCGTAAGGCCCCAGTAAATCTTTCCGGCAACGGACGGCCGTCCTTTTCTGTTCGTTCCATTCCTCCGCCGGCCGTCCGTCGGCCGGCCGACGTACGTCTCCGGCACTTCGAGAAGAACACAGCCATTATTCTACGTACATACAAGTAAAGACAAAACTAAACGTTTGAAAATGTCTTTCATCCAAAAACGTTAAATCTAAGCATCGAATTTACATTAATTAATATATATGTGTGTGTGTAGATGCGCGCGCGCGAAAAAATATTTATTAATTAATTTTAAAATAAAGTAAGTTGTTAAAATTATTATTACGTATAGTGGTTAAGAGATTTTTTATTTAATTTATCGTTTCACGTTTTAAAATGTTATTAATACAATAAAATTATCCTGAGATAACTCTAATTTAAAGTTAGAAAAGTACAATTCCTACGTAAAACTTCATCTGATAAGAGTTTTATTTAATTTTGAGAATTAAATAGAGTTAAAGTTAGTAAAATAAGTAAAGTTGAAATTACATGATAATCGGTGAAAGTTTATACATTGAAGCTTATATAGTAACAATGACTTTAGAAATTTGTATAAAATTAAAGTTAAAGTTGAATCAAACGAAGTCTTTTAGACTGTTTGTTGCAATGACATTTACTATGTACTAAATTTTCATAAACTCCCACGTATTATTGTTATCGCAAAATTTTTGATGTTAAAACTTGTATGTCTAAATTTAATATACAATTCTAATTCTATTTTTTTACTACTTTTAACTTTAACTTTAACTCACTAAAGTTATTAAAACTAAATACAAAATAAATAACTTTACAACAAATGCAACCTTTAAAGTTGAAGTTATTAAAGCTACAAACAAATGCACTTTACCATTGAAGTGGTAGCCTAGTAAATGTGAGAATTAAAGAACTTAAGTGCTTGTTTGTACATTCTAAAATTTATTTTTTAGAAAATTTGATAAATCTGAAAAACATATTTTAAGGAAAATCTGAAAAATAATTTATTGAAAAAAAATTTCCTAGCATTTATGCACATTAAGGAAAATATGTTCTGAGTGTGTATGCAATTGATAAAAAATGATCTTTTTTTTAATGATACATCGTAAACTTATATAATAACGTAAAAATTATCAAATATTATATGATGAATGAATTGTGAATAAATTACACAATATTATATAATTCAAATGTACTGATACATTTGTATAAAATACTTTAATTATTATTTTTTTGAGAGAAATACATTTACATGTACTTTAATTAAATATTTCAACACAAAAATCATTACTTAAAAAATAATGCATTATGTACATATTGAAAAAATAATTAATTATAGATGTATGATACCTATTTGATAATAATATATTTATTTAATAAATAATAATAATTAACAATTTGTATCAAAAATAACATAAAAAAAGTTGTCAAAATTAGATTAATGAAAGTTAAGAAATTGAACGTGAGATGTGCACGAGAGAAAGAGGAGTCGAGGAAAAACTTTTCAGACGATTTAAGGTTTGAAAATATTTTCCACGTGGATATATGTTAAGTACACAAATGATAAAAAAAAAAAACTTTTTTCCTAATTTTTCAAAAAGAAAATTTCTTTACGCACAAACCTCTCCCGACATTTTAAGTTCAAATCTTCGCTGAAACATAAATCTTAAACCTTAAATTTTAGATTCACAACTACATTTCTATTACCTGTAAAAGAAAAGCACTTTAAATATAATATTTTTTTAAAAAAAATTTATTGCGTACAGTCTCTTGACAAAATTATTACGTAAAACAACTACTACGATCAAATTGTTTTTTAATGTACGATGATAATATTTTTTAATAAATAAAAAAATATAAAAATTATTTAATAAATAATATTATAAAATATTACGTACAGTCTCGTAAGGTACGACAGCTCATCACATGGATGGGGCCGTCGTCGTGAAGTCGTCGCACTTTTATTATTATCATTATTTGTTTTCGCTGGAAATCAAAATATTTTCTTACCCATTGATTATTCGATCATCCATCGAATTAAATCCCGACCGCAGCCCAACACCGCACGTGCGGGTAGAATGTCAAAACTCAAAACCCAACCCCCGCGACGATGCCACGCCACTCGCGTGCGTGCGAATCACGTATAACGCGCAGGAATTAGATCGCAAAAGTTGCACATCGTTTGGATTCTCGAAATTATGTTTGAAAATGTAGGTGAAGTGGAAGTTACGATATGATTTTTATTCTATCTTTTTAAATGTTTGTTAAACAATCGATGTTAAAAAAATAAATATATAAAATTAATAAAAATATTAAAAATAAAATTATTTCTATCATTTTACATTCAGATATTATAATAAAAGAAATTATCACAATTATTATCCATATTTCTTGTTAGATAAAAATACTATATACTATCAACTTTGTATAATAAAAATGTCATCAAATCTCGTTATCAAATACAACCTAAGTTTTATTTGGTAATCATTATAGATTAGGTAAATTATTACCTAAATTACTTCATATATTACTACATATATTCTAACACATAAATATTTATTACCTAAATTATTATACAGTTTCAACTTTGTTCACAAAACTAATATTAACTTTAGTTCTTTCTAACTCCAAAGTTAAAAAAAACTAGTCATAAACGTAGTCTACCGTGTTGTTTTAGGTTGACATGATTTTTAAGATGAGAAAAAAAAATTTATTTCTTTTTATAATAATTAAAATAAAAATTTCTAATTTTTATTATATTATTTATTAAAATATATAATCCATATAATAAAAATCTCAACAAATATCATTAAAATCTCAATAATGCAGTTGATTGATTAGGTAAAATGAAGTAATTAAATATGCATTATTAAGCCGTCGTCTTCGTCATCCACGCGCGCGTGTTCGCGGAGAAGACAGCACGTGGGGCACGGCATTTACCGCAACGTCGACGTCCTCGGCCTCGCTTCCACCTCTTCTCTTCTCTTCCAGCTCACCAAGATGATGATGATAATAATAATAATAATAATAATAATAATAATAATAAGACAAAACACTGAAAATGATCCACCGGAAATAAAAAAATCTTGCCTGGTCACACAAGCTGTGGACGCTGGACTGACGTGAAGTATGAATAATTAAAATTTTAAAATATGTTAATTTTTTTTATTTTTATATAAAAAATAAATTCATTTATGTTTAATAGTATTTTATGAATTGTATTTAACGAGACGTATAAATACCTTTATATTAAATTTAATTGTACCTAATTTAATTTTAATTAAAAAATAAATTTTTAATTATTTATTTTTATTCAATTCTACGTAAACAAACGTATCTTTAAATGAAATATCTGAATAATATTCTTTTTAGGTGAAAATTTAAACTCGAAACTTGAAAGTCTCGCTAAAGTTCTCACAATCATCAGATTATCATGATTATTTTATTTTATTTTATTGACAGACATTTATTATTAATCTAGAAACGTATCACGTAAAGATTATTTCGTACATCACTCATTATTCACACGAGTGGTCGTACGTGTGCGAAGATATGAGAGAGTGTATTTAATTTAATACATCATCGTATACAGAAGACACGTAGGTTGAGCAAATACGTGGTTAGTTTTATTTAATTTTATTTAATTATCGATGATTAAATTAAAAAATGATGTTCTGGAAAAAGATTTTAATTAAGAATAAGATAAAATAATTAATCGCCAGAACATTTTTTTAAAAAAGTTTTATATCTTGGGGTTTGTTTGTTTCCAGCGCCGATACGTTCGGACGCACATGTGCGTGCCGCGTAAAGTGCACGCATTGTAAAGTCCAGATGCCCACGTGAGCGTGGCCGTTCGTCTCGATCCACGGGCTGATTAATTAATGAACTACATCTTCTACTTTTTTTCGCTCTTACGTTTTAAAAGTAAAAAAAATTAATTTTTAAGAGAATAATTTTAAGATAAAAAAAAATATAAATGTCATTATAAAATTAGAAATACTTTTAAAAGTTAAAAGTACGAAAAAAAAAACAAAACCTAAGGCCTCGTTTATTTTTACTCTTAACAGTGTAATCGGTGAACAAAGCTTAAGAACGCTTGCTTGTTAACAATAATCTGTATTGGTATCATTGAATGACGTGATTGAGTCCAACTCCTTTTCTTTTTTTTTGTCCCGCTCTTTTTTGATGAGTTGAAAATGAAATGAAAATAGGGCTTGGTCGATGTCGTGTGGAAGAAAGAGACGGAAAAAGGGTTTGGTCGATGTTTGAAAATATTACTAATCTTAAATTTTTAAAAAAAGTATTTTACTATAAAACATGCATTGAAAATGTATTTTATCGTAAAGATAACATTTCTTGCAAAAACGCATGCATGCTTTTCTCGCAACGTTAATGGATGGATCAACCCAACCGAAACGTTTTGATCACCTGGTATTTTTTAAAAATTGAAAATTATTACTTTATGATAATTTTACTATATTAGTACAATTTTAAATCTAAAATCATAAAATTTAAGAAAAAAATCCTTCGACCACTGAGATATGAAGGTCATATATTTGAAAATTTTAATATATTATTTTTAAATATTATTATTATTTTTCATTCTTTTTACCACTTCTTTATTTTTCAAAGACGTAACACATGCCAGATTTTTGGTTTTGGTGATCGGAATCTGGCGCTTCGTCAACGGCGTCCCCGGATCGACGGTTTAAGTTTCACATCCAACAAGAAATTTCCTTTTTTTAAAAAAAAATGTTGCAAATTGTCAAAAATAAAAATTTTTTGGGGCTTGGGCGGAGATGGTGACCGAACGCTGTTTCGGCCGTAATACTTGGTTAATCATCAGATTGTGAGAATTTAAATCCTTACTTAAACATAAATCTTTCGTAGATTGAAAAGAAAGTGTCTCAATCTATACACTACCGGTAAAAAAAACAGATGCTGCAAATAAAAAATGGCGTTTTTAATGCGAAAACCATGTACATGCGTAAGAACCCAGCTGGATTTGCTGAAGCTGGTTGGTGGTTAGCTGAATGCTGGTGTACTTTATTATGTGAGACGACCACGAGAAATGAAGTTCAACAACGCATCAACTATAATAATTTAATTTTAAGTAATCAATGACAACCGCATGTGTGGTCTACTCTCATGCCTGCACGTGAGGTTTTTACGAAACAAAAAACAAACAAACAAACAAAAGAATAACAATGGTTTCATTTTTTTTTTACTCTCACTTTTAAAAATATTTTTAACTTTACGATAATATACATATTTTTATTATCAAAATTATTTTTTTTCCTTCTTTTTTTCTCAAAACTGTTCACCTATAAATCTTTTTTTTCATTTTCAAAAGTAAAACATAAAGAAAAAAAACATTCCCGAATAAATCGGTAATAACTTGTAATTAAAACAAAGGAAGCGGAGGATTTGAGTATCAGGCGGTGGCAGGACGTGTGCGTTTGAATTTTAAGCGGTGGTGACGCACGTGAGTGGCAGGTATACTTCAACACCAACCTAATGTATAGATTTTATTTAACAAAATTAATAGATTACACTCAAGTCAAATAAGAATTTTTTTTTCTATTTTTCTCTCTCATTACAGAAAAAACTTCTACGTTCATTACATCAATTATTAAAACAAATACTTTACATAATAAAAATCCTTATAAACCTCATTTTCAAATGAAATATAATGTTTAGAGTAATTTTAAACTTCCTATACCGTGCACGACATGTTTGTTTAATAAATTTACTGTAGAACAAATAAATTTTATGATATATGTAACTACGTTACCAAACATACTCGTAGGTCTGAAACCAAGGGTGCAGTCGACCAGCAAGGCGAAGCAAGAATGTGCATGCATGGTTATAGCCAGAACTGGTGCTCTTTTTAGTGGCCATGATGCAGCTGCAAAAAAAGCATTTGAAGTGTTAATTAAACCAGTTGCAATCCTGCTTCACATTTGGAAGCATTTCTCGATATTTTGGTATTTTCTAGATTAAAGTTTATGATATGGATTAATGGATGCAGTAATAAATTCAAGTCAAAATAACTTCAGAAGATTTGACAGACCAGATTCTCCCCCAGTCAAGGACAAGTTAAAGCTGCTCTAACTTCTAGAAGCTGTTTATATTTGTATAATAATATGGAATTATGGCGATGGCAGCTGATGCGTTTGCAGGTAATGCTAGCACAACATAAGCAATTCCTTGTGCAATGACTTCGATGGTAGCTCCAGCACAAGGTGCTTCACTCTGACAAACAAAAAGCTAATCAGCAAGAGAAAAAGTTTTTTAAAAAGCCAACAGATAATGTATATATGACACGATTAAGCTAGAATATGTCCAAAAGTCACCTTCCTTTTAGAAGGAAAAATCCTACCACTCACCGACCTATGTTGGACTTCAAATCCTTCAGCAATTCTTAATGGTGGGAAAAGCAACATAGTTTGTGAAACGATACCAAAAACTAATGCAACTGCAGTGCCAGTGGCACGCACGGCTCTCTCATGGACATTGCAGTTCCAACAGCACGCAAGAAACGTAAATGCATCCATTTCTCTACATGAGATGATTGGAAAAATTGAATTTTCACTCTAAGTGAACTGAATATGAGATAGTTTTCCAATCCTTAAAAATAATAGAAAGGTGAAGCAAATGAATAGTTTACTGAAGGGAAACTACTCTTAAAATGTTGGTTGAGCGGAAAGAGCCACAATTTTGGTAGCTAAGCCCAATGTATTTTCAAAAGAATAACTTAGTTTTCAATGCTTCATGGAAGAACACGTAATATTACAGATGAATGGATGCATTTATAACGATATTTTCAGATCAAGCATGTTGTTCTTCAATTGATGCATGGGATCTGGAACCTACAAGCATGCATGAGATCAAGCATGTAAAAAGACAGAACCGGCATCTGGAACCTACAGCAAGTATTGGCCGATGAAAGGATAAAAAAATCTTAAAAGATGAAGTGATAAAAGCTAGAAAGGAAGTTTGCAAAAAAAGCAAGGAAAACTAGGGTGTGGTAAAACATATGCTCTCATCCCAGTTGCATAATCCTCACCTTGGCATCCCGAAGGAGTTCAACTAGTTGCACAGCAGCATCAAGAACCTCGGCAGCCCATGATGGTGATGCTTCTAGAAGACCAACAAGGTGGATTTTATTCAAACAATGTGCTCTCAAGTTTGCACCGTAGTCTCTTGTAATAGATTTACGACATATTTGCTTTGTGATAATACCATTTTCCTCTTGAAATAAGTAAATTTGATTATGAGGAAATATTTTGGCTTTCCCATTTCTTTAGTAACAAATGGTGTGTTTAGATATTCCTTTATTTTAGAAATGCCTATTAAATAACTTCCAATAATTAAGATATTATCAACATATAAAGTGAGAATAACACAATCTGGCAAGGACTTCTTAAAGAAAATAAAATAATCAATAAAAAATTATTTAAACACCTTTTTTCAACTACTTTGCCAAATTTTTCAAACCAAGCTCTCAAGCTTTGCCAAAAGTCATGGATTACTTTCTTTAGGCAAAATACAGTGTTCTTCCCATAAGTAACATACCTAAGAGGTTACTTGATACTTGCTTTTGCAAGTTACCAAAAAGAATAGCATTCTTTGAATCAAGTAGTTGAACCTACCAAAAGTAATTTACTGCCATTGATAATAATATTCTGATAAAGTTTAAGCAAGCTATTTTAGAGAATGTTTCGATAAAGTCAACTAGTCATACTTTGTGGTGATCAACAGTCTCATTCAGGTTGTACTTCACTGTATATATTCATCTATAAGAGACTATACCCGCATTTGCAGGTCAAGTTATCAACTCCCATGTGTCATGAGAGACAAGGGCAGACATCTCTTTGTCCATAGCCATTTTCTAATGTGAAATTCGAAAAGCCTCTTGATAATTCCTAGAAATAGTCTTTGTTTGAATGGATAGGGAAAATGCTCCAAAATTAGGAGTTAGATGATCATATAAAACAAAGTTTGATAGTGGATGATTGATGCAAGTAAATTTTCCATTTTGTAGGACAATGGAAAGCTCAAAGGGGTCTAGTGAAGAGGGTGGTGGCTCATATGGATCTATAGGCATGGTTGAAGATGGTATAAGGTGGACAAGGCTATTGTGTTTCTCAAAGTCGATAATAAACCTGCAATAGGCATTGATTACTTAGAACTTATCTAGATATGACATGTTTTGATTCTGAGTTGGCAAGTTTTTTTTTTTTTTTTAAGAGTTGGCAAGTTAACTGGAAAGGGAAGGAGAATATTATCAACTGAAGCACTAGTGGTTTCAAAATATAACCAAGACTCAAAAAAGAGATCATCAATAAGAATTTTTGTTGTCGTAATGAGATTTGGCTTTACAGCAGGTAGACGAGGAAACATTCAGTTGTTTGACACAATCCTTTGGAAAATTGATAATGCCCATTGTCAAACCCATTTTTTTGACGAGCTTCTCAGGATGAGTTCATAGAATAGCAGTCACAGATAATGATTTGTTTTCCTTGGATTGTCTGGTAGAGAATTCTCTTCAACATTTGAATGTATTTTAGTTCTTCATGTTTCTCTTAATTGTTTGCTTTACATAGTATGTGTGATTGCTTCCCAGAAATTTGACACAAGCAATACCATCTTGTAATTAGTATCTGAGAGAGAGCAGAAAAACTCCACCCATAAATATCAACTAAAGTTTCTAAGAAGAAAGCACTACTAGCGTGGTATTTGTTGCTTATGCTGCAACAGTAAATTCAAAAATTTGGATCACGGAAGATTATATTGAAGAGTAGTCTAGGAGGAAATATTATTCAAAATAATCAGTACCCATACTTAATAAATGATATTGGAGGCATCTATGGTGGAAATTGGTTGGTGAATACTCAGAGGCAATCGCCGACCCTGTGGTTGATGTCAATAACTTGAAGCATGAATCTTTGATTTGTAAACATCAGGTTCTAGATACTACAGAAAAATATTGCTGTTTCCGACATCTTAATTGGGTAAAGTATTTACAAAGTATTGACATTGCTAAGCAAGTTTGTTTTCACGATTCTTTTCATCGCAAAAGAAAATAATATTTAGAATCTTATAATCAAGATAGTAATTATCATAAAAGGTGCATTCTCATCCAGATTCCTAGACACTACAAAAATGTTATCATAAAACGATAGGAGTGAATAGCTCAATAGGAACAAATAGAAAGATGTTGAGTACTCTTTTTTGAAAGCATTTTCTGCCAAGCCAGGTCTCATCTCACAACAAGCATCAGGTAAACACCGTAAACAACATCGGCTAGGGTTGCAAAAGAGGTAAAGGGCAAACAGTCACACACCTGTCTCTGTTGCCGGTCCAGTGGAGGGAACCAGAGTTTGAACAGCAGCCGATCAATCCAGCCGCCTGATGATGATGACATTGAGAACCGCTTCCGAGACACCCTGGTCCGGCAACCATATTACTCACTCATCAAGCATGCTCGAAACTGGAAATCTCCCACTTCTCTGTTCCATGTCAAGAGTTGAAAAAAGAAAAACACAAAAATCACACACTTGCAGATCAACGCGCTCAACCATCTCCTACTTGCTTGGAAAACATGAAAAATGAAAAGCTAAACACGATAACAACAACAATCATCTCTAACAAACACGACCTAATACCAAAAGGGGCAAAACGATAGACAAAGACCAACAAATCTCTTCGACTACTGCACGGCGACCACAATATGACGAGAGCGACGATCACTGGATACAATATACGGCAACAAACTAACATGATCTGAACATAGTATACATCTCGCGCTTCACCACGCACATACACGCATCTAAAATGAAGTAAAGGTTAAGGTGGGGGGCATGAGGACGATAAGAAAAGGGGAAAAGACGATTCAGCAGAAGAAGAGGCTGAAGTGGGAGGAAGGAGGCGGGGCGGCGGAGTGGTCGCCGGCGTCGGCGTGGGCGTGGGGCGGAGAGTGGGCGTGCCGGCCCTCGTAGGTGGTGATGACCATGCGGGGGTCCTCCGCCAGCCGCTCCACGCGTTTCTTCACCCGGCAGTCCTCCGTCGTGCACCGGTAGTAACTCCTGCACCCATTCATTCTTAATCAATTAATTAATCACTATCATTAATACTATCACTCTTAATTATAATGTGATTTCTCTTCGAGACGAAAATAAATGGTTAAAGATTTATTTTTTAATTAAAATTAAATTGAATAAAATTAAATTAAATAAAAAAATATATGTGTATCTTTTAAAATTAAATTAAATTTAAAATTTATATATATAATAAAATTAAATTTATTTTTTATTTTAAAAATAGTAAACTATTAGTATATTTTAAATTTTAACTATAATGTAAAAACGCAGACAAAGAAATTTTGCTCCATGGAAAAGTTTAGAATTGAATTCTGAATCCCAATTTTAAATAAATTTTGTGAAAAAATTAAATTTCATTAATAAAATTCATACAAACACCTATAGACGAAATTAAATTCTCTCTAATTCAATTTTTCTCCATTTCAACGACACAAATCCTCGTAAGGTCTTATTTACTTATCATTCATTTTAATTTTCAATTTTAACGATGAGATACTTATTTTTTGATACACTATTTTTATTATTTTAACTTAAAAAATCATTTACTTATCGCAGGCAAGTGTCTTTTTTATGGTAAGATAACATAATTACTAATTTTTTTATTTTTTTCATTTCAAAAGTACTTTTAACGACTTTAGAAGTGATGCAAAAGGGTAGATGAACACACTTAAAGATCTCTTATTAAATTTATAATTTAAAATGTAAAAGTTTACGAATACAATATAATTATCTTGAAATAATAATTTTTAAAAAACAATATCACTCTTAATTATACTTCTAATCGTAGATTCGTTAAATTAAGTTTCATTTAAAAATTACTCTTACAAATTTAATTTTAGCTATGTACAAAATTTTATTGATAAACTTTACGTATAAACTTTTATCCTACTAATTACCATACACCTTTTATTCTATTTATTTTATAATTCTTAACTTTAATTTTATCTGATTCTTAACTAGAATCAAAACTAGAACATACTTTATAAGGTAATATTTGTGTATTTAGAATTAATAAAAAAATCATATGAAATAATAAAAAATTTAGTTAAATTTTTTATCAATTCACATAATTTTTAATTCATTCTAAATATACAAACTTTGTGAGTTACACATGAATCTGATTTAAAGTGGTAATTAATCCGATCATGTCAAGCTGATTTTAAAATCTATATTTGAAATTTATCAGGATGGATTCAAGTTTTGATCTCAACCTTTATTAGGTAATGATCATTTAACTTTAATTGTAATTTTATACATTATAATTACTACGTAAATTCTTTTATATATAAATTTTTATTTTACAATTTATTATAAAATTTAACTTGATTTAATAACAAGACTCATCTCCTTACTCTTTACAATATTTAAAGTTGAAACATTTCATTATCAAACATGGATAAACGAAGATGTGTAACAAAATAATCATTTATCATTAAAGTGATGATGTGATAATTGTAAGATTTTTAAGATTTAGGGGGGTGGAAGTTTGTGTTTTCTGAAAATTTTAAAATCAATCAAAAGAAAAATTTTAAAATTTTTTTATTATTGAACTTTTAAAATTTTGAAAATAAAAAATTTTATAAAATTATTTATGTACCTTATAAAAATATAAGAAAATTTATATTTAATTTTTTAAAATTAAAAATATTATAAATTTTTAATATTTTAATAATAATTTTTAAAAAAAATTTCCTTTTCACTGGGAAGCACAAACCTCCCCTTCAAAGTCTAGAATTTAAATTTCTACGTAAGAAAATACATGTGTCGGAGATGAGTTGAATAATTGAAATTGATTTTGTAAATGGAGTTAAAATTATATAATAATTTAAGTGATAAAAATTTATATAATAATATTATTATTATTATAAGTGAATTTTAAAGTTAGAAAAAACTCAAACAAACGAAACCTAAAAAAAATGTTTTAATTACCTGAGCAGCTGTGTGTTCTTCACCACCTTCTGCCCGTACTTCCTCCACTTGTAGCCGTCGTCCAACACGTCGACGTCGCTCATGGTCTTGAAGCAGAACCTCGGCTCTCGCACCTTCTTCCTCCTTGCCTTCGCCTTCATCTTCATCGTCGTGATGCCTCCCACCGTGAGGTGGTGGCTGTCGATCAGTGTGTTGTCGTCGTCGTCGTGGTGGCCACAGCGGCGGCGGCGGCGGCGGTGGTATTCTTCCAACGTCGATGGTGTCACCGCCGGATGACGTCTCTCGATGCTGCTACCAGCTGCAAGGTCGTTTCCGACGTCTTCCGGCCATGACCTGGACATACGTACGCGATGATTAAACCCTAAAGAAATCTTAAACCCTTTAATCACCCAACTCTTTAATTTCATCACCGTATACAAACCGCATCAACGATGAAGTGGGAGAACCTCCAGCTCCCACGAGAACGCCACCGGTGGCAGCACCTCCTCCGACGGCGGGAGGAGGGTTGTGGAGAGCTTCGGGAGGTTGTGGGAAGCCGTAAGGGGCGCAACCCACACCGGACGAGGAGAACGAGTGATCCGTCGGCCGGTGGAAGAATAAGGCCGTGCCGGAACTTGCAGGATCAGCAAAACCTTCCCGGCGGTCGACCGCCAGCATCGTTAACCCACGCGAAGACGCAAACATCGATCCACCTCCCGACCTGGTCGGAGTGCATCGATAATCCGGAGAATAACAAATATATATTAGCTAGCCAGATCTCGATCTGCAGACCAATCAGCTCATCGCTAACCAAACATAAATAATACCACGTTTACTTGTCATTTATCTTAATTTTTAAATTTATTTTTATTTTTACAATAATATTCTTAATTTAAAAATTCGTTCACACAAAATCATTTCTGAAATACATTTGTCCACGACAAAAAAATGACAAGTGAATACACCATAAAATGTAACCATCATTTACTTTTTTTTCTATTTTTAATTTTAAAATGTATTTTTATTTTTGGGATGATATTTACATTGTTTAATATATTTTTTATTGTCAAAATATCCCGTAATTACCGGATTACCCTTGGAACCATGCATGCGTCATGATTATCGAAGAAAAAGAGACGGACGCGAATATTTTCGACAGGTCGAGCTAGATTTGACATGAGTACGCAATAATGCAGGGCATGCGCGGAGAAAGCCATTCGCCTTTTGATAATTTTTTTTTAAAAAGTTTATTTAAGTTTTAAATACAGCTCTTAACTTTTGAAATAATATTGTAATAATATCTTAAAAAAATAATATTTAAAAAAGTGAGTGACAATTTAAAAGTTATATTTATTTGTTAGAATAGTATTTTTTATGAATTTTTTGAAAGCTTCAATTTTATCTTTAATTGTTAATTTTTTGATAAATATTACTAACAATATTTTAAGAATCTATTTTATTAAAAATATTTTTAAAAATAAATAAAAATATTTGTAAATTTTTAATTTTATAATATTAAAAATATTTAAGTACAAATAAATTACGTTAACAAATATACATCAATCTTACAAGGAATTTCAACCGTTATAATGAAATACTTTAATTTTCAAAAATTATAATATACTGAATTAAATTACATTATTCTTGGACAAGGACTACTAATTCAATCACAAAAAAATTTTAATGACTAAAATTTTCATAAATAAGTTTTCTGAAAAATAAAAAATTCTAAAAAACTAGAAAATCAAAATCTCAAAATTCGTCTACAAAATCAAAGGTAATCATATTCTTTAAACTTCAAAAAGTAACTACCGTTTTGAGAAACGGTAGAAGAATGACTTATTCGTCAAATGAAAAATCAACTATATTATTCTAGAATCCTAAAATTATCACATTAATCAAAATAAATATATTTATTTATATAATTCAAAAATAAAATTTAATCTACTTCGTAAATTAAAAATAGATACAAACAAACGCATTGAGCAATTACGATCCACAGGTGTCGTCATCTTACTCTTATTAATTAACTTACTTGCGTAAGGATGACGTGTGCATTAGGTTGCAGTGCGGTGCTCGGTGCTCTACATGGACAACTCTTCCGATTCCGACGATTAGATTAATCACCGCGACGACGTGGAGCTCGTCACCGCCACCCAATGGCTGGTACGAAATAATCATACAATCACCGGCAATGGAAAACGGTATATTTAGACTTTGTTACTTATATTTATCTTAATTTTTAGAATTACACTCTTTCTTATAATGATATTTTTATTTTTTAATACATTAATTTCATCATTCTAATTTAAATAATTATTTACTTAAAATCACTCCTTAAAATGCTTTTACTTACTTTGGGAGTGATGAAGAGTTTTAATTGGCCACTGAATGCACTTTTAGAAAGGGTATTAATTAACTTCGAAAGTTAAACAAGTTGAAGTTAAAATAGTAAAATAAATAAACTTAGTTATAAGTAACTAGTATGGTAGGTTTCATTTGGTTATAACTTGTACGTAACTAAAAATCATTCTTACAATCATATAATAACATAAGAGTTTAGTTTTTTCATATTTTTTCATCTTAATTTTCAATTACATTAACAGTAAAAAAATAATTTTAATGTTCTACACACTTTATTTAAATATTAAAACAAATATAAACATTACAAATACAAATTCTTCAATACATTTTTTCTTATTTGAGAAACAAAATTTCAATAGCTTTTTTTTTCAACTCTTGATGTTAAAAAAGCCTACACCTAATGTAACAGTAGAGTTTACATATTGAAGTTTGTGTATTGACAGAACACTTCTAAATTTCAATTATTTTAATTAATACACAACTTTACAAAACTAGTTCAATTTCAAATTTATTTAATTTTACGTAAATTTTTATGTATTATTAATTTCGTAAAAATTTTAACATATAATAAAATTTTATTTATTTTATTATTTATAAGTTTAATTTTATCTGAAACTTTTCTTATTGTTCGTGCGAGAGTGCAGAGAAGACAACATCATTGCAAGCTCCCAGAGAGCATTGATTGGATGCACTCCACCGCCGGAGGGGGAGAGGGAGAGGGGGGGGGGGGGATCGTTTCCGATCTCGTCCTCTTCCTCCTCCCACCGACGTACTGCTCGTTCACTGCAGTCTGCTGCACACATGTTGTCACGTACCCACCACCACCACACCGGCTTAATACTGTAAGCGGGGTGGTCACTGCTGCGGCGACTGTCCGTGACAAGACCTTTCTTTCCGGTCGATCGACCAGCTGGATGACAACAGTTGACGCCGACAGCAACATTTGCCGGATCGATCAGCTGCCACCGAGCTTTCCTCCGAGCCTGTCATCATCTCCCACGCGCACCCGCACAGAGCCAGACCCCCCATTACCACCAAACTTGCAAGCTTTCCCTTCTCCTCCACCGCCTGTTGTTCCTCTGCTCCTCTTCTTTACTTCTTTACTTTATTTTGGATGTAAACTTTACTTCGGATGTATTTAGAGATAATGTTTTTTAATTTTAAAAGTTAATAGAATTAAAGTTAAAGATAATTTTATAAACGAAATTAAAATTATATAGTAATTTAAGTAATAAAATTTTATATGTTAAAATTTATACAATAATAATAATATTGAAAGTAATTTTGAATTGTGATCAGGAAGAAGGAGGCACATGGTGGTTAATTATCAACTTGACAATTAATTTTTAAGGGAGACTTTTAATCAACTTTAAAAGTTAGATAAAGTTAAAACTAAAGTTAAGGCATGTTTGAAGTTCTTTTTTTCATGGTTAGATAGAGTTAAACTAAAATTATTTTTATAAAAGGAGTTCAAATTAGATAAATATTAAATTATTTATTTTAAAAATAATACTTTCATTTATTACGAAATATTCAAACCCATTTTATGGATTGACTTTTTTCTCCTTCTACAAGTTGTCACATTTCTCCCCTTTCTGGCTTTGAATATTATCCATCAAAACCTTACTGTCACTCTATCATCGTCGTTCATTAACGAATATTTGTCTTCTTCAATACTATACAAATCCGATGTTGCACATCTTCCTGATCCCTCACCCTTCTCCCCCCTTCGATGATCAAATGCTTAGTTTAAAAATCTTTGCAGCTGACTTCTCTCTGGTCTCACTCCAAAAATCTTTGCAACCGGATGAAGTCTTGGTTACGTGAATAGAGTTAAAATTACGTAATAATTAAAGTAATAAAAATTTATATATTGAAATATGTATAGTAATAATGACATTAAAAATTATTTTAAAAATCAAAAACAACTACTCAGATGTCTTCTCTAATTATAATAAATACATGATAGTATTGTGGAGTTTATCTTATTAACACTAATTAGCTAGTGAAAAATGATTCATTAATAATATAAATGTTTCAATTTCACTTATAAATTTTAATATATGACTATTTTTTTAACACATTTTCACATTTATAAGTCCTTTATCAAAACACCTTACAAACATCCTACATGTAACATACGTAAATTAATTCTAATGTCATATGCTTACAAGTATTATAAAGATTTTAATTTCACACTTTGGTTTTGATGAGAGAATATTTTTCTCAACACCTTGTTGTGTTATTAAAGTTCTTTATAATATCTTATATGTAACGATTAACTTTAATATTAAGTAAATTTTATTTTATTAAAATTAATTAATTAATAAAAAAACTCAAACATCATCTTAAATTATATATTTTTTCAACAAAAAACATGTCACCTCACATAATCTCACTTATAATTAAAGGGCCGTTGTTTAAAATTTTTTTACCGTGCACTGATGATAATTATCATACATTATTGTAATATATAATATATTTATCAAATAAGTTTAATATTTTTAATAAAAATTATAATTATTATAAATCATATGTCTCTTAAAAAATATAGACACGATTACTTTATTTAATTTCAATTATAAAAAAAAAATACCCTGAAATAAACATATCCATAGGTTATTTTTTTTTGAGTTTCTTTCGATATATTTTTATTTTTTATTATACATTATAATAATATATAATAATATTTATCAAATAATTTAAATATTTTATATTAAAATAATATAATTTTTTAAAAAGTATAAATTTTATTTTATTTAATTCTACCTTTTTAAAAAATACATATCCGACGTCGACAGCCATACGCACGACGGGTACCGCCTTCTCGTCACCCCCACACGTAATCGCGAACGTCACCGCCGGCAACACACCGTCACCGTCCATCTGACCGAGCGAACGATCCGAACCGTACAAGCCATCGGTGGACGATACCGGAAGCAAACAACCACCGTCTCTCGCTGGCGATAAAGCTCGAAAGTTCCCCCGGTTCACGTTTTTCCCAATCTTCCCTCGCCGCCGTCCGACGCCTGCCGACGTCGATATCGGCGCCGGAACCGCAGCGGAGGTCGAATACTTCTGCGATGGTTTTTCGCGGTTTCGATCTTCTCCGGTTCGATTCGGAGGACTAGGCGGTGTGGGAAGTGGGAAAAATCGTATCGTTTCCGGCCATCTCCGTCTGCGTTGTCGCTTCCTTTCCGGGGAGAGATGGAGCAGGAGAGGCAGAAGAGGGAGGGGGAGGAGACGGATTTCCAGACGCCGAACATGACGACCTTGTGCTCCAACAACTGCGGTTTCTTCGGCAGCTCCGCCACGAACGACCTCTGCTCCAAGTGCTACAAGGATCTCGTCCTGAGCAAGTCCATGTCGGTGGAGTGGGAGAAGGAAGACGGCGGGATGGCAGGGAAGGAAGTCGAGAGGACATGCCTTCCTTCTGGAAGCGGCACATCTTCAAAAGGTGGAGAAGAAGAAGTAGGAGGCGCAGGCGCTGCCTCCGCGGCGGATGTGGCAGCGAAGAACAAGAAACCGTCGAATCGTTGCAGCTTCTGTAACAAGAAGGTGGGGCTGCTAGGGTTCAAGTGCAGATGCAATGAGGTGTTCTGCTCCGTCCATCGCTACTCCGACAAGCACAACTGCCCGTTCGATTACAAGGCGACCGGGCAGGAGGCGATCGCCAAGGCTAACCCCGTCGTGAAGGCCGACAAGGTGGAGAAAATCTGAGCTGGATTCCGATGCAGCGCCCAACGTCGTGCTGGTAATAAATCTCAGTTTAGCTTATTTGTTTGGTTTAGCCTTATTGTCTTCGAACACACACTGTACAGTCTGGTTTCAAGTATAGATGTTTATTCGATC